>OZ020227.1:1800000-2089319 GCA_963971325.1 Aphodius granarius
ACATTTTTCGAGCTTCAATACATACATAGATAAACCCGCCCACAAACCGGTAGACAGTGAAAAGTAATGGTTTGCAACATGTTTTACAATTTCTTGTGCTGTCACGTACTAGGTGGTAAAATTAATTTGTAACAATTCAATAAATTTAAGTCTGATCTATCGTTAACAGCGTCTTTATGTCTGTGAATTTCAATTGCTTCCAAAACGCATCTGGCTTTTAAATTACTTTCCCTCCTCAGAACTTTAACGTTTTTAAAATCAAATGTGTGTCCAGTTTCCTCTTGATGTTTTTTCAAAGCTGTCACATTTTTTGAGTATTTGTGGCCTTTTAGGCGTTCCTCTAAGAGTTGTTCTGTTTGTCCAATATACGTTTTTTTACAATTACATGGGATTTGGTACACACAATGTGAATTTTTTAATGTTGGTGTTGGAGCTTTCAATTTTGTATATATTGCAGACAAATTATTGGAGTTTTTGTGTCCTATTTTAATATTAAATGGTTTCACTATATGACCTATTTTTTCTGACAAGGTTTTTACATACGGCAGTGGTATATATTTTGTTTTTTCAGTCTCTATAATTCCCTCATCATTGTTCTGTGTGTCGTTTCTTTTTGTGTTGTTAATCAAGATTCGTTGTTTAATGGTTTTTTCAATTATATGCTGCGGGTAGTTGTTTTTCTGTAAAATTTGTCGGACCTTATCTAAAGTTTCTTTTCTGTATTCTGGACTTGTTAACTTTATAGCTCGATCTGTCAATCCCTGTACAACACCTATTTTATATGTTTGAGGCTGAATAGAGTTGTAATTCAAATATCGATGCGATGCTGTCTGTTTTGTATACCATTTTGTATAAATTTTCTGGTCTTTGTGTATTAAGGTCATATCAAGAAAATTAATGGTATTATTGTTGTTGATCTCCATGGTAAATTGCAGTCGATTATTGTATTTGTTGAATTCATTTAAAACTTCGCTTTCTCGTCCATTTGGAACAGCCAGGAAGCAATCGTCTACGTACCGTTTAAAAAATGGTATTTGTATGTTTATGGATGATAATACTGATGTTTCAAAATCTTCCATAACAAGTTCTGCAGCGACACTTGAGACAGATGAACCCATTGCGCAACCATACATTTGCTTATAAAATTCGTCTTGGTATTGAAAATAAGTGTGAGTCAGTGTAGTTTCAACTGCTTCCAGGAATTCATTTTTTGGCAGGAAAGCATATTCTTCGATTTCCTGCCATCTTCTATTTATGCAGTCTTTTACCATTGTTATGGGTACGTTGGTATAAAGAGATATCACATCTAGTGAGATGAGTTGATGTGTTTCATCTAGTGAAATTGTGTCTATGAATTCTTTGAAGCACCAAGAGTCCTTTATATAATGTTTATTTTTTCCTACGATATTTGCTATAGTATCAGCTAGCTTTTTTGACAGTTTGTAAAAGGGGGACTGAATACATGATACAATTGGTCTTAGGGGTATTCCTGGTTTATGTAATTTTGGTAGGCCGTAAATCTTCGGTGGTTGTGAATTATGAATTTTTAATTCATTTGCTAGTTCTTTGGTTATGATCTTTTTTGTGTGCCATCTGTTTACCATGTCATTGTTCTTTTTTTCGTAGGTTTTCGTTGGGTTGTTTCGTAATTTCATGTATGTTGTTTCGTCTTGAAGGAGGGTGTTCATTTTTTTGTCATAATCTGCTATGTCCATAACAACAGTTTTATTTGTTTTGTCTGCTCTTAAAACACATATTTGGTTATTTTCTTTCAGAAAAGTTTTGGTTATTTGTACATTCTTTTTGATTTGCTTTTGTTGAATGCTTTGTTGTGTGTTTTTTTGTCTAAAAGTATGAATAGTGTTACTTATTTTAGTAGCAATTTCAGTTTTTTGGTCGTTGTTTAGATGCTGGATACCACTTTCTATATTCGCTATTATGTTAGATATTGGTAAATTTATTTTTTCGTAATCAATGGCAAAATTTGGACCTAGACTCAGAGTATTGTTCACAGTGTTTGGAAGTTGAACATTTGTCAAGTTGATAATCCATTCTTTGTTGTTGAATTCTGTATTTGTTTTTTGATCTTTAAACAAATACAGAATTCAACAACAAAGAATGGATTATCAACTTGACAAATGTTCAACTTCCAAACACTGTGAACAATACTCTGAGTCTAGGTCCAAATTTTGCCATTGATTACGAAAAAATAAATTTACCAATATCTAACATAATAGCGAATATAGAAAGTGGTATCCAGCATCTAAACAACGACCAAAAAACTGAAATTGCTACTAAAATAAGTAACACTATTCATACTTTTAGACAAAAAAACACACAACAAAGCATTCAACAAAAGCAAATCAAAAAGAATGTACAAATAACCAAAACTTTTCTGAAAGAAAATAACCAAATATGTGTTTTAAGAGCAGACAAAACAAATAAAACTGTTGTTATGGACATAGCAGATTATGACAAAAAAATGAACACCCTCCTTCAAGACGAAACAACATACATGAAATTACGAAACAACCCAACGAAAACCTACGAAAAAAAGAACAATGACATGGTAAACAGATGGCACACAAAAAAGATCATAACCAAAGAACTAGCAAATGAATTAAAAATTCATAATTCACAACCACCGAAGATTTACGGCCTACCAAAATTACATAAACCAGGAATACCCCTAAGACCAATTGTATCATGTATTCAGTCCCCCTTTTACAAACTGTCAAAAAAGCTAGCTGATACTATAGCAAATATCGTAGGAAAAAATAAACATTATATAAAGGACTCTTGGTGCTTCAAAGAATTCATAGACACAATTTCACTAGATGAAACACATCAACTCATCTCACTAGATGTGATATCTCTTTATACCAACGTACCCATAACAATGGTAAAAGACTGCATAAATAGAAGATGGCAGGAAATCGAAGAATATGCTTTCCTGCCAAAAAATGAATTCCTGGAAGCAGTTGAAACTACACTGACTCACACTTATTTTCAATACCAAGACGAATTTTATAAGCAAATGTATGGTTGCGCAATGGGTTCATCTGTCTCAAGTGTCGCTGCAGAACTTGTTATGGAAGATTTTGAAACATCAGTATTATCATCCATAAACATACAAATACCATTTTTTAAACGGTACGTAGACGATTGCTTCCTGGCTGTTCCAAATGGACGAGAAAGCGAAGTTTTAAATGAATTCAACAAATACAATAATCGACTGCAATTTACCATGGAGATCAACAACAATAATACCATTAATTTTCTTGATATGACCTTAATACACAAAGACCAGAAAATTTATACAAAATGGTATACAAAACAGACAGCATCGCATCGATATTTGAATTACAACTCTATTCAGCCTCAAACATATAAAATAGGTGTTGTACAGGGATTGACAGATCGAGCTATAAAGTTAACAAGTCCAGAATACAGAAAAGAAACTTTAGATAAGGTCCGACAAATTTTACAGAAAAACAACTACCCGCAGCATATAATTGAAAAAACCATTAAACAACGAATCTTGATTAACAACACAAAAAGAAACGACACACAGAACAATGATGAGGGAATTATAGAGACTGAAAAAACAAAATATATACCACTGCCGTATGTAAAAACCTTGTCAGAAAAAATAGGTCATATAGTGAAACCATTTAATATTAAAATAGGACACAAAAACTCCAATAATTTGTCTGCAATATATACAAAATTGAAAGCTCCAACACCAACATTAAAAAATTCACATTGTGTGTACCAAATCCCATGTAATTGTAAAAAAACGTATATTGGACAAACAGAACAACTCTTAGAGGAACGCCTAAAAGGCCACAAATACTCAAAAAATGTGACAGCTTTGAAAAAACATCAAGAGGAAACTGGACACACATTTGATTTTAAAAACGTTAAAGTTCTGAGGAGGGAAAGTAATTTAAAAGCCAGATGCGTTTTGGAAGCAATTGAAATTCACAGACATAAAGACGCTGTTAACGATAGATCAGACTTAAATTTATTGAATTGTTACAAATTAATTTTACCACCTAGTACGTGACAGCACAAGAAATTGTAAAACATGTTGCAAACCATTACTTTTCACTGTCTACCGGTTTGTGGGCGGGTTTATCTATGTATGTATTGAAGCTCGAAAAATGTATTCACGAATATTTCAGTTATGTCTGTGATCAAGACACAGTATGATGTCGAAACGTCAGACCAATGACAATTTTTAACGTGTTTAATTGTGACTGTATGTGATCAGTGAACATTTGTTAATTGTTTTTGTGACTAAGCCTCTACACCCAAAATAAACAATTTATGACTTTGAATTGTGTTTTTATATATATATATATATATTTGTCTTAAAACTTTAACTGAAATATGAAAGGTCATAGTTAAGGACAATATTGTTTTACTAGGGTGCTACTTGCTACTTGCTGCTAACAGCATATTAGTGTGACTACTCAGCAGCGTTGTTTTACTAGTTGGAGAGTGAGTTTAGCAGTCCACCAGCGCTTGTTTAACTTTTACAGCAACCAGCATGAATGTTAACTCAGGAAATTATGTCTTTTATAAATATTATGCGAGTTTATATTCTTCCAATATATCTTTAAGCGATACAACTGTTAAAATACTGATCACATAATGAATGGTCGCCGGGCCGGCCGAAAAGTTATGCTGCAACGTTGATTGGAATCCAAAATGTAGATTACACTAGTCAACAAAATAATAAAAAAAAATGTACATTAGATGTCACTATTTTTTTCTTAGATACCATGGCCCGCTAAACTCAAAAATCGCATTAAAAATTTTTTGAATGGATACGTTTTCGAGTTATAAATTTTTCTTTTTTTTGTTTCTTTTTTTGGAGGTAGTTCGACTATTTGGAGCATATCTCGAGTTCGGAACATCAAATCTGGTCGTTCTGTACATCAAATTAAAGCCAATTGAATCACCAATAAATGTTATTAATATTGTTTTATAATCGCTTCAGTGGTTTCAGTGTAATTGACCATAATTTGAATTTTTTTTAGTATAAATGAAATTGAAAATCGAACATTCATTTAACCGCCAGGGAAAGGTAGAAATAGTAAAAATATGCTCAGTTTCTTATTTTTTACGTAGAGTTTACGCTTTTACGAAGAGAACAAGGTATTTACGATGAAAATCTATGAAAAAATACCGAAGTTATGATCAATTATGACCGATGGGTACGAAACTACCAAAATTCAGCATTTTCTCTATTTTGTATTTTTCGTCATTTATAGCAGTTTAAATGCATGGTAGAGGTCGGATCCATTCGGAAGACGAGTACGTCACGTGATTTGCACCAAGATGCGCATCTTTTAGTCAACGTTTCGCACTCTGTTGCAAGAGGCATCTTCAGGACGGAGAGAATGAACGTGTGGAAGGGTGAAGGTATTTATCGTCGCTCAAAACACGTAGTGGCGTATCTCACCAAAAAATGCTATTCAGATATGTCAGTACGTGTTTCGAGCGACGTTATACGTACTTGGCGCAGGTGCCTGCGCAGGTAGTCAAACAACTATTGGTTGGGAGGGCGGTTTGGGGTAGCTGTGATTGGCTGTGGTGGTCGTAAAAGTGGTTTCCAGCTATGATGCAAATGCCAACCGTCATCTCGATTGAGATTGGAGGGATCTTTAAAGATTTCGATCGCTTCGCGGATTCTACAAGGATAATAACGTGATTCCCGGGAGATGATTTTTGTTTGGTCGAGAAGAATTGTTGTGTCTGTGCTCAGCAAGCGCTGAACTGGTGATCTGGCGCAGCCTTGTACAACGTTCATGTTCTGAAACCTCAACGCTGACAGAGCGCTTTGTCTCATCAATGTAGACACTGCAACAAGCACATGGGATACGGTATACACCTGGAGCTAGCAGTGGAGAAGATTTTTTTCCTGCGAATCTTGGTGACGTCAGTGACGAGCATGGTGAGAGGTTTCACTAGGAAATGAAGACTATTGAGCGGCGTTACCAGGGCTTTTGGATTGAAAAAATGATGGGCAACTATATCTGGTTCCTCATAAGAAAAACAGATATCGACAAGAATATAAGGCGAAGCAGCAATCAAACTTACTTCTAATCTCATTTATATTGAAAACATCACATTAAAAATAAGCACAATGAATTAAACTTGTAAAGAGGGAAAGAGTAGAATTTTGGTAGTTTGGTACCTATCAATCTTAAATGACCATAACTTCGCTATTTTTGCATAGATTTTAATCGTAAATACCTTGTTCTCTTCGTAAAAGTTCAAACTCTACGTAAAAAATATTAAACTAACTATATTTCCACGATTTCTACTTTTCACAGGTGATAGAGTAAATGTTCCATTTTCATTTTGGGCAAATTTTTATAATATTGTGGCCTATTGCGCTAAAACTACTGAAGCGATTGAAAAACTATATGAGTGACAGTTGTTGGTGATACAATTAGCTTCAATTTTATGAGCCGAGCGACCAGATTGGACGTTCCTAACTCGAGATATGCTCCAAATAGTCGAACTACCTCCGAAAAAAAAAAAAAAAACAAAAAAAAGAAAAAAAATTGTAATTCTTAAACGTATCCATTAAAAAAATTTTTAATGCGATTTTTGAGTTTAGCGGGCCTTAGTATATATTAAAAAAATAGTCACATCCAATGTACATTTTGACTGTTGACTAGTGTTATTAGACGCTGTTAACCAGCTGTGACCACCACTCAGCAGCCGCAGCCTGTTGCTTGTAAAGTTGAACATATTGAACTTTGATTAGCCGCTATTTAGAGCTTGCGCTGCTGGCTCAGGACAAATGTGGGTAGAAATTGTAGAAAATACCAACCATCGATTATAATAAATAATTTAAAGCAACAATTCATTACTTCATTGCTTATGTTATTTAATTAACCCCACAAATTGGTATCAAATATAAAATATTTTATGGTTGCGACGCCTTCGCCTGACAAAAGACAATACATTGTCTCACTGTTGTATGTACCTACCGGGTGACATATAAAATGTACCAGAAATAGTTGACGTTGTAGTTTGAACTGAGGCTTGCTGGTAGTAGCCACCAGCGGTGGTAAACAGCTTAATGTGACCACAAAATAGCCGCTGGCTGCTGTTTCTGCTAGCAGCACAGTTTATGTACACATTAGCTTCTAAAATTGGAAATCTCTGACGTGGTCAGAGTAAAAAATTACAACTGAGCAAATAAAGAGAGGATTGTATTCTAGAGCCAGTCAATGAAGGTTTTAATTGAAAAACGCTCTAGATACCGCGAAGATTATTTAAACAATAAACAGTCGGCCAATTTGAGCGATGATAATAAATCACAAATTGCCTTTCGTGTTCCTCGTACAGCTCGCATCGAATTTATTCTAAAATTAGAACGTTTATCTTCGCCACAAATTGACCGCTGCGACCAATTATCTTGTAAATTTCGTATGTATCAGTGACGTCACGGACCCCGTAATATTTATGATCGTTCTGGTCGTTATTGAAGTTAATGAAGCCCCGTCAGTTGTGTTTCTATTATTTATTATTGCACTGATTCCGGTTGCGTACGTACACTTCCTTCTTTCGCGAATTGCTCCTGTAATTTATTTATTTATTATTATTATTAACTTGTTTTGCCACTTAATCGTAATCGTATGTCCTGATATTGTAGTCAAAGTCAAATTGTTCAAACTTATTCCTGAAATTTTAAACTACAACATTTTATAAGAACCACAATCAACCAATAACCCGTTTACTTCCAAGCTCCTGAGTAGAGGCGATTAATAAAACACTATAAAAAAATACCAGCAGTACTCCGACGGAACTTCGAGAACCAGACCTCGAGTCCCTTTGGCGCAGCGGATAGCGCGTTGGACTTCTAATCCAAAGGTCGTGGGTTCGATCCCCACAAGGGATGGGCGCATTTTTTTTTTATTTTATTCTTAAGAAATATATATAAATAAAACGAATACCTCACAATATTTTAGTATGATCTAACTAGCTCTGTGTATATGTCAAAATTTTCGATTTTAGTTATTGGGCATTCTAGAAATATGTGGTTAAGGCTTCCCACCTGTCCACATTCGCAATATGGACATTTTAGGATACATTTTAGGTTATCTGCTATCTGTTACTGTTGTTACGAATGTCCGGCAGGGGGCGTTTCGGGTTTGACGTTACTATGGTGATAGCAGCAAAACACGGGTCGACAAAAATCGATTTTTTGGATCGAAAATTGTTTTTAAGGCCGTTTTTTTGCTCAAAACTCTTTGCGAAGGGTATTTAGAAGGATCTTATCGTAAGACATGAGAGCGAGCGGCTTTTATAAGGTCGGCAGGAACGGATAAAAAATGTAAATTTTTGACGTTCATCGATCCGCTTGTCGGAATTTCTAGACGTCACGTGACATTTTCTCGAGGTTCGCCTTCACCCGAAGAGGTGCAAAAACGTGATTTTTTTCAAAATTGACGCATTTAATTTACAAAATATCGCGCAGTCCACGCGGAATTGTGTCCTTTTTTCAATTCGAGCGTCAATAGTAATATTGAAAAGCCCAATTTTGCAGCTACTCGATCGCAAATGTCGGCGAAAATGGGCGATTCCGCTGAACGCGCCCTACACTTGAAAGTTCGTAATTAGTATAGGTAGATAGACTAGCTCTGTGTATATGTCAAAATTTTCGATTTTAGTTAATGGGCATTCTAGAAATATGTGGTTAAGGCTTCCCACCTGTCCACATTCGCAATATGGACATTTTAGGATACATTTTAGGTTATCTTTTATCTGTTACTGTTGTTACGAATGTCCGGCAGGGGGCGTTTCGGGTTTGACGTTACTGTGGTAATAGCAGCAAAACACGGGTCGACAAAAATCGATTTTTTGGATCGAAAATTGTTTTTAAGGCCGTTTTTTTGCTCAAAACTCTTTGCGAAGGGTATTTAGAGGGATCTTATCGTAAGACATGAGAGCGAGCGGCTTTTATAAGGTCGGCAGGAACGGATAAAAAATGTAAATTTTTGACGTTCATCGATCCGCTTGTCGGAATTTCTAGACGTCACGTGACATTTTCTCGAGGTTCGCCTTCACCCGAAGAGGTGCAAAAACGTGATTTTTTTTAAAAATTGACGCATTTAATTTACAAAATATCGCGCAGTCCACGCGGAATTGTGTCCTTTTTTCAATTCGAGCGTCAAAAGTAATATCGAAAAGCCCAATTTTGCAGCTATTCGATCGCAAATGTCGGCGAAAATGGGCGATTCCGCTGAACGCGCCCTACACTTGAAAGTTCATAATTAGTATAGGTAGATAGACTAGCTCTGTGTATATGTCAAAATTTTCGATTTTAGTTAATGGGCATTCTAGAAATATGTGGTTAAGGCTTCCCACCTGTCCACATTCGCAATATGGACATTTTAGGATACATTTTAGGTTATCTGCTATCTGTTACTGTTGTTACGAATGTCCGGCAGGGGGCGTTTCGGGTTTGACGTTACTGTGGTAATAGCAGCAAAACACGGGTCGACAAAAATCGATTTTTTGGATCGAAAATTGTTTTTAAGGCCGTTTTTTTGCTCAAAACTCTTTGCGAAGGGTATTTAGAGGGATCTTATCGTAAGACATGAGAGCGAGCGGCTTTTATAAGGTCGGCAGGAACGGATAAAAAATGTAAATTTTTGACGTTCATCGATCCGCTTGTCGGAATTTCTAGACGTCACGTGACATTTTCTCGAGGTTCGCCTTCACCCGAAGAGGTGCAAAAACGTGATTTTTTTTCAAAATTGACGCATTTAATTTACAAAATATCGCGCAGTCCACGCGGAGTTGTGTCCTTTTTTCAATCCGAGCGTCAAAAGTAATATCGAAAAGCCCAATTTGACTCGATCGCAAATGTCGGCGAAAATGGGCGATTCCGCTGAACGCGCCCTACATTTGAAAGTTCGTAATTAGTATAGGTAGATAGACAAACTAAAAAGATGTTGGTCGAATTAAAATGAAATTTAACGTATCGACAGCATATATGTGTTAAACGGAATAGAAGCCTTTAGGCGACTCTCAGCAGAAGTTGACCTCATCAGCGATCTGGCTCTGGCATTATCAGAAAGCGAGCATAGAATGGCCGCGAGCAATTTGGAGCGACGACCTGAGTTGATATTTCGCCGGCTCTGCACTCGAGGCTAATGATCTGTATTACCTATACTACACTGTTCCACATAGCGGGCGAACTGCCATGATTTTTTTTTTGCATTAAATGAGGGGTAAATTTCGCAATGAGTGCGTTTGTAAGATTCGTGTACCTACATACTATTCAAAATTGTAAACTGGATATATGTATGTACATTATACAGAGTGCTGAACCTCACTAAGGTACGAGTTTGATATTTTCAGGATCAGGAGCAGCAAAAAAAAAAACGCAAGAGAATTAGGAAATTTGTTGAGTTTTCTCTACATGACTTAGATTATTAATTAGGCCATGGGTATATACATAATTGTGCTTATGTATAATAATAATTCAAACTGGTATATTTAAAATTGTTTATTATGTTACAGGGCTGAAGCACAACTAAAGATTATGAGCTCGTTCAACAAGGATCCCAAGAAAGAAAAGGAAAAAGAAAAATAGGATATATTTCGCAGGTATTTCTCTGTATATAAGTATTTTTATATAATATTACAATGTTATATACGTTATTCTTTGAATATATTTTTCATTTGTATCTTTTGTTGATGGATTCTTATCAATCCTATCTCTGTTTCTTACAATATACAGCAAACATGCTGTATATTGTGCAAACATACTCTTTCTGGAATGTTCTATTATGTTATTGGGTAAATGATTGCTGATAAGCCTTTTTAATTTAGTAAATACGTGGAGAAATAATCGATGCCAGAGAATATGTTATGCTTTGTGTCAATGTCGGTTTGACGTCCAATTGAGATTGTTTTAAAAAAACATCTGCAGATATTAAAAACAAGTTAAAAATACCGATGTTAAAACAAACACCATTGATGTAGAACAGATAATAGTATATTATAAATTAAGGAGCCACTTGCGCAAAACGGCACATGTAAACAGATCATTCAAACTCCAAGCCAGCAGTAGATATATATGCGTTATTTTTGGCAGGGTAGCCGTTGCAGCATTACGAACGAAAACAAGTAATCGAAAATATATTTATTTTCGATCCTTTTCACAATATGTACATAAATTAGTTATCGAGATGTTTAAAATTTGAATCTCTTCAAAATATACCGCGTCAGCATAAGCTAAAATTAACGACCAATGTGTAAGCACCGTGTAAGCACACATATTCCGATAATATATTATCTAATTTGGTTGGTTAAAAATAGTTCTGGGGTTGACTGATGAATACTATTTCTAGCCGTTGCTTAATTTGTTAAATTGGAGATATACCTTTTTCGAGACTATATAGTTTGTCTATCTACCTACACTAATTACGAACTTTCAAGTGTAGGGCGCGTTCAGCGGAATCGCCCATTTTCGCCGACATTTGCGATCGAGTCAAATTGGGCTTTTCGATATTACTTTTGACGCTCGGATTGAAAAAAGGACACAATTCCGCGTGGACTGCGCGATATTTTGTAAATTAAATGCGTCAATTTTGAAAAAAAAAATCACGTTTTTGCACCTCTTCGGGTGAAGGCGAACCTCGAGAAAATGTCACGTGACGTCTAGAAATTCCGACAAGCGGATCGATGAACGTCAAAAATTTACATTTTTTATCCGTTCCTGCCGACCTTATAAAAGCCGCTCGCTCTCATGTCTTACGATAAGATCCCTCTAAATACCCTTCGCAAAGAGTTTTGAGCAAAAAAACGGCCTTAAAACCAATTTTCGATCCAAAAAATCGATTTTTGTCGACCCGTGTTTTGCTGCTATTACCACAGTAACGTCAAACCCGAAACGCCCCCTGCCGGACATTCGTAACAACAGTAACAGATAGCAGATAACCTAAAATGTATCCTAAAATGTCCATATTGCGAATGTTGACAGGTGGGAAGCCTTAACCACATATTTCTAGAATGCCCAATAACTAAAATCGAAAATTTTGACTTATACACAGAGCTAGTTTAGTTCTAATATAGATGCTTCTATAGATATATCTGCACAAAAAAAAAGTTTTACACACATACTAGCAAAACAAAATTAATGGTGGCATGACGCAACTATCGGAATAATGGCACGCACAATTTTGCCGCGGGTATGCATTAAACATTGCGCGGAGGTGTGTCAGGTATAGAAAAACGAAAATTAGCATTCAAACGACGACACGGGCTGTTTTGTTTTTTGCGAATACGATTATAACAATTTTTTTGCGCCTAAGTTCAAGGCGTGTGTCACCGTGTTTGTCAGATTTGCACTTCGTATCAGATACGACCAAAATTTGACCGTGACAACACGGTAAAATATCTGGGGTAGCCCTCACCCAACTTTCCGACTACACGGTTGGCACAACAAAGTGTCTGACGTTTGTTAAAGTGTGACAATTTGCAACACAGTGTGATTGCGGCCAAAAGCAATCCAGTTCGTCGCTTTTCCTTCGATTACAATACTTTCCCTCTAGGGTACTAGTCGGAACGTAAAAAGTATAAATACTAAAAAGTTATCTAACCTCTGCACAAGTTTCCTTATGACTTGAGAATGTTGGAGTTCTATACTTACATAGATTTTTATAATTTAATAAATGTTGTCAGCATATTAACTGATTTCAATAAATTAATATACATTTTTTTCTACAACATACTTTGTCTATTTCAACCTGCTATAATTATTATTAACTGCTACAATTAGTGTTTAAGCTTAATCAATTATAATCTATAATATATGCTTATTTTACTTGACATTGAATTCATTTATAGCGTTCAGTTGTAAAGTAATAATAAAAAACAACAACACATTAACCATTACAGTGCTTAATGATGCAATATCAACGGTTATTGCACAGATTACGAATGCGTAATATTGCATAAAAAGTGTATAACTGAATCATACTTTTTTTTAATTAAAAATGACGTTTGTGATGCTGCCGTTATCAACGAAAGTTATCGGGTTCATGTGATATTGTGGCCAAAAAAAAAAAAAACAAACTGGCGTAATTCCAAGGCATATGTCGTGGGAAATGCACACGTGTTGAATAGTTGGTTATGCTTGCTAATAGTTAAGTTATAGAAGAAACACGTGTTGACACTACAAATGTGTCATTCCACTTTCATTGTATTATTGCAGTGTTTCCCAACCTGTGGTCCGCAGATCCCTGAGTGTCCAAACTCATCTAAGTCATTAAAAATTTCCTCAAGAGGCTGAAGAAAGATTTTGGACAAACACCAATCAAACTTTTCAGGGAAACTCAACTTTTTGAATGAAATATTGCACCAACGAATGTCCAAAGGGTTGTACACTGGAAGAAATTTCCTCAACAGGCTGAAGCAACCTTTTGGACAAACACCAATCAACTTCCTCGGCAAATTTAGCACCTACAAGTGTCCAAACTCATCTAACTCATTAAAAATTTCCTCAAGAGGCTGAAGAAAGATTTTGGACAAACACCAATCAAACTTTTCAGGCAAACTCAACTTTTTGAATGAAATATTGCACCAACGAATGTCCAAAGGGTTGTACACTGGAAGAAATTTCCTCAAGAGGCTGAAGCAACCTTTTGGACAAACACCAATCAACTTCCTCGGCAAATTTAGCACCTACAAGTGTCCAAACTCATCTAACTCATTAAAAATTTCCTCAAGAGGCTGAAGAAAGATTTTGGACAAACACCAATCAAACTTTTCAGGCAAACTCAACTTTTTGAATGAAATATTGCACCAACGAATGTCCAAAGTGTTGTACACTGGAAGAAATTTCCTCAACAGGCTGAAGCAACCTTTTGGACAAACACCAATCAACTTCCTCGACAAATTTAGCACCTACGAGTGTCCAAACTCATCTAAGTTATTAAAAAATTCCTCAAGAGGCTGAAGAAAGATTTTGGACAAACACAAATCAAACTTTTCAGGCAAACTCAACTTTTTGAATGAAATATTGCACCAACGAATGTCCAAAGGGTTGTACACTGGAAGAAATTTCCTCAAGAGGCTGAAGCAACCTTTTGGACAAACACCAATCAACTTCCTCGGCAAATTTAGCACCTACGAGTGTCCAAACTCATCTATAGTCATTAAAAATTTCCTCAAGAGGCTGAAGAAAGATTTTGGACAAACACCAATCAAACTTTTCAGGCAAACTCAACTTTTTGAATGAAATATTGCACCAACGAATGTCCAAAGGGTTGTACACTGGAAGAAATTTCCTCAAGAGGCTGAAGCAACCTTTTGGACAAACACCAATCAACTTCCTCGGCAAATTTAGCACCTACGAGTGTCCAAACTCATCTAAGTTATTAAAAAATTCCTCAAGAGGCTGAAGAAAGATTTTGGACAAACACCAATCAAACTTTTCAGGCAAACTCAACTTTTTGAATGAAATATTGCACCAACGAATGTCCAAAGGGTTGTACACCGGAAGACATTTCCTCAACAGGCTGAAGCAACCTTTTGGACAAACACCAATCAACTTCCTCGGCAAATTTAGCACCTACGAGTGTCCAAACTCATCTAAGTCATTAAAAATTTCCTCAAGAGGCTGAAGAAAGATTTTGGACAAACACCAATCAAACTTTTCTGGCAAACTCAACTTTTTGAATGAAATATTGCACCAACGAATGTCCAAAGGGTTGTACACTAGAAGAAATTTCCTCAACAGGCTGAAGCAACCTTTTGGACAAACACCAATCAACTTCCTCGGCAAATTTAGCACCTACGAGTGTCCAAACTCATTTATATCATTAAATCAGCCTTTCCCAACTTTTTTCAAAGGCGGAAATAAAGGTTTTTCAAGCGGTCCGCCCCTGAAAAAAGGTTGGGAAACGCTGTATTATTGTTTACATCGGCTTCCATCAGTAAAAATAAAACTTTGTCATTTACATAGAAAAACTAATTTCTATACAAACTATTCCACTTTCAATGGAAAAGAAAACATGACTCATTCATTACTAACAGATAATTGGTACGCTGTGGACTTTAAACAACAAAATAATTGCAAAAATGCACTCGATACCATACAGAAAATGCAACAATTGACCGTGACCGCATCTCAACTTTCGTCGCGGCAATAGAAGTTGCTGTACATCGCCAATGGAGGCGCCCTCTCCGCAGGTTGCGTTACCAGGTGAATCGGCTTCCTTGGCGCATGAGCACCACCGCGCTTCGGTCTCTGTTACTAAGCGGAAAATGGCAAGAGCATTTCACCGATCGCCCGATACTGATGACTCAACGAAGTGAGCGAATGCGGGGACGACAATTTCTTTGTGACAGAAAACGCTAAAACCGAGACACGCTTTGTTGCCGCCTCTATTGGCCTCTATACCTCGCTCCGTCGTTCCACGTTGCTTCTCTCTGTCGCTCTTCACTTTCTTTTTCGACCTCGAACTTAAATCATTCTGATTGAATCGCTTTATTGGCGAGTGGATGAAAGACGCGATTCTATTCTAAGTTCTAATGCGTTGGGGACTGGATGGAACAGAAGGTATTGTCACGGAGGTTGTTGTTCTAAAGGACAATATAATATAATATGCACAAAATACGAAAAAATCACAAAAATCATTTTCTTTCACACATTTCGATGTTTCCAATGTTCCAATGATCTCAATGACAATAAAATTGGAATTGAAGTGACTTTTGTAATTATGTTGGAGGTTAACATTTGTTTTGGTAGGTATTACTATTAAATGTAATACCTACATTGAATATATTTTTAAATAGAAATTCTTTAGGTTCGTTGTAACGTTAACCAATATTCATGACAAAAGAATTGGCTGTTTTTATGACTTTACACACCTGTTGAAAGTATAAGACCTATTCTTCATACAAAAATTCGAATTCCGGCTGTCACAACATGTAAACAAGGTCAGACATAACCTAACACGCTCGGATACGTTCGAGATTTCAGGAATTTTATTATTATTTGGCAGCATGAGCTCCCTAACGTCGATTGAGTTTTCAATAATAATTATCTTTTCAGCGATGAATTATGCAGACGTACAAATCTGCTTTATTCAATTCCTATATCAAAACAAATTTCATGAATGCGTTCCAATCTCCCAAACACTCTCCGCCCATGATTGGTAAAATAGTTTAAGCGCATCCTAATGCGGTGCAACTTCATCCTACACATTTAAGTTTAAATCAACTCTACAGTAGTTTGTGATGTTTGTGATGTCGTATAACAGTGTATAGAACTGTAGACTGTACAGTATCGAACGGTTTGCTAGTTGCCGTGGTACGCGAATCGTTACGCGCGGTCAAAGGAAATTTCCATTCTGAGCGTGCTCTTCAATGAACCGCAACATGGTTTGCGCTTTGTTATAGGCGGGCCCATCCCGTGAAATACATAAATATATGCAGTTATCTTTAATTTAATAATAACATCTAAATGCGTAAAGAAAGCTTTTCAGGAAATTTTGCTATATATATATTCCTGCAGGAGGTTTTTAATTAAATTTCTTTTTGGTGAGGGGTGGAACACCGCATTGATTAAATTTTTCACTTCGTTTTAATTAGCGTTTCTTATTAACATCGCGCGAGATTTGGATTAAGCATTTTAACCTTTTTATTTGCAAAAATTATGCATATAAAGATGCCACGAGTCACGAGAATAAAAACATTTTGTCAGTAACAAAAGTTATTCAAGGATTGAGGTTAAAAAATAGGTATTTAATTTTCATGTGCATGTGGACCCCGAATTAGATCAAATGTCCTTGTTTCTAAAAGCAAAATTCGACTCGAAAATATGTTGATAAGTTCCGTATTTACATTTTTCCCGTCTGGCATTCAGAACAGTGCCAGAAACTCTCTAAACAAACCACAATTATATTATTCAAAATGCCATACAGCAATTTCTATTTCCAACACACAATTTCTAATATTATGCCTCCTCCTACAACTTGCTGAAATTACACTCTGTTAATAATTGCAACAAGTCGTATTACTTGTTTGATCTACTTTTCGCGTTGCATGATTCATAAATCAAAATAAATATACCGACAATTTGGCGAAGAGAGGGAAGTAAACGCACTGGCAATTAAAATTATGTCGAAAACAGGTTTATTGTTTACATTTTAAAGTACTGCCGTTACACATTTTCGTTACGTAAAATTTAATTTACATGAACAAATTGCTCGGCTTTTTGCGAGCTCACTTAATGACTGTGACTATCCGAACCGAGACGTGACTCATACAATTGTTAAACTCTACGTACTGTACCTTCACAATGGCAACTAACCGACAAAATCATTTTCCGAGTGATTCAGGCCGCTTTGAAATGGAATATCGCCTGGCAATGCAACTTCGTGACGGCCAATTTGTGCGCTCTCGTCTCACGAAATAAACTAGAGGCCTTCAAACCATGTAAAACATATAAATGCCAGAGAATAATCATAACTCGGCCAATTGGTATACTAGGCGATCTACCGACAAGGCGGTCTTCCGACTAGGCGGTCTACCCACAAGGCGATCTTCCGACTAGGCGGTCTACCCACAAGGCGGTCTTCCGACTAGGCGGTCTACCGGCTAGGCGGTGTATTAGAGATTGTTTTATAAGAATTAATTGTACAGACAGAAAGAATAGTTATTTTGGAGTTTGCACGAGTAACATTGCCTCCGGCAATAAGGAAACAGTAAAAAGGTAATTTAAAACTTGCGCGCGGTTGTAAAGGGAATAGGCCTCGTCGTCGGAACGGGCCCGTAAAACTTTTAATAGTTGGGTATATTTAAATATAACTAAAAGTTATGAAAAAGTTATTGTTCTGCCAGCACTGCTGTAGCCATGACGAAAGTCGTGTTTACGCCGTTGTATGCCTTGCGAGGATCACTTACATTTTATGTATCTTGTTACCTATACAACCAGATATTGGTCGAGACACAGCCACGTGCATGGTTTAGGGCTACAAGCTATAATACTTGACGTAAGTCTGCTAAATGTCGTATCCGCGTGCAATATGATGTATGAGACACTTGATTGACGGTACTTCTTTGCTGTTATATATTTCAAGTGACATTTTCATGTCAACAAGCACAAAACATGTTTTAGTTATCAATTAAATACATATATATATATATATATATCTGATATAGTGCATATATCTACTGAAAAAAGGATTGAGACCAAAAATAAATGTCATAGAACTCATGTCCTCAAAACGTAGAAAAATACATGTAATTATGCACTTGTGTAATGTTCGCGAGTCAATGACACGTATTTCGCAACCTGTGGTATATAATTAAAGCATAATTTTGCGCAGCGTACCGTACTCTCAGGCCTCTACGATCAAAATTAGAAACGGTGTATTTACTCCAACATTATATTACTGTGCTTTGCACTTCTCATTATGATTGTCATCAAGTCAACTTAATCCCAATCAATATTGAATATAATCCTATGAAATTAGCGTGTATTAAAGTGATTTATGGGCTATAAATTTCAGTTAAATTTATGAGTTTTACTGAAAAAAGTACCCATGGGATTTTTCTTGTTTTGTACTACTTGATTAGTGTTATTTGGGTCCGCAATAAATTTATGTGAATTAAGAAATTGAATTATGTATTGCGACTGTTTTCGATAATGCGATCTTTACAAAATATGTTTCAAAATAATAGAGCATAAGTGAGTAAAAACACTCAATATCGTCGAACTTATATAGCGGTGATATGTGGCAAACGACGCGAGAAACTGTTGGCGCCATCTGTAAAGTAATAGCGCAACTTTCTATGTATCTCTCAGAGTAAGAATCTTGGGCCAAGAAACTGTTTTTTCTATTGAAGAATAAGTTTTTCTTCGTCAGAGAAAAATATACTTGTCTATCTACCTATACTAATTACGAACTTTCAAGTGTAGGGCGCGTTCAGCGGAATCGCCCATTTTCGCCGACATTTGCGATCGAGTCAAATTGGGCTTTTCGATATTACTTTTGACGCTCGAATTGAAAAAAGGACACAATTCCGCGTGGACTGCGCGATATATTGTAAATTAAATGCGTCAATTTTGAAAAAAAATCATGTTTTTGCACCTCTTCGGGTGAAGGCGAACCTCGAGAAAATGTCACGTGACGTCTAGAAATTCCGACAAGCGGATCGATGAACGTCAAAAATTTACATTTTTTATCCGTTCCTGCCGACCTTATAAAAGCCGCTCGCTCTCATGTCTTACGATAAGATCCCTCTAAATATCCTTCGCAAAGAGTTTTGTGCAAAAAATGGCCTTAAAAACAATTTTCGATCCAAAAAAATCGATTTTTGTCGACCCGTGTTTTGCTGCTATTACCACAGTAACGTCAAATCCGAAACGCCCCCTGCCGGACATTCGTAACAACAGTAACAGATAGCAGATAACCTAAAATGTATCCTAAAATGTCCATATTGCGAATGTGGACAGGTGGGAAGCCTTAACCACATATTTCTAGAATGCCCAATAACTAAAATCGAAAATTTTGACTTATACACAGAGCTAGTTATAAACATCTAAATTCTTAAATCGTAAGAATAACTAACCGTTGAAACAACGGTGCATATTGAAATTCTTATTAGAATAAAATATTTGTACAGAAAAAAAAATCCTCTTCATGTTACACTATATATATATATATATATATATATATATATATATATATATATATATATATATATATATATATATATATATATATATCTGTGTAGTAAAAACTACGTTTCTATCAGAAAGGACCACAAGGAGTACTTGTATTAATTTACTACATGCAACACTAATGAGCAATATTTGACCTTGTGGGCAACGATAAAACATTCGTTTCATATTTTACCGCCTTAGACCTTGGAAATATCAACAATACAGCAAAATTACTCAACACAAAAAACTCATTAACATAAAGAAACAAAAAAAAATATGGGACACGATACCGACTTCCACAGGGTTTATCAAAGTTATATCTACGGTGCATAGTATGATACCATGTGCTCGAGCGATGTAATAGCGTTTTCGTAGAAAACCGGTGTCAACGAACCACCTACTGATTCCGGCCGCTCTAGACCCGCTGTCGCCAAGCAGAATTATACACCCGTCTCACTCCCACTCGAGCCCACCGACCAGCTCGATTCTCTCTCCTCGGATACGGCGAATCCGTCACGTAGCGTACTGTTCTATAAACTGATGGCAGCACAATCGCTAGGTGACACATTTCTCCCCAACCGTGAGATTGCAAACTTTTTCACCGGTATTTTTGAATACGGAAAGATTTTTTTGCCGTTTAATTATAGGTACCGGCGAATCATGTAAAGCAATAACTAATGAGAACTGATTTGTGGTAGGTTTCCGCGATGAGAGTACGTATGAGTTTCCTTGCCGGTTCACATGCCAACATTACTAAGTGTGTTACCGCGAATTGTATTTTTGTACAGCGAAATCGACACCGGGCGGATAACGTTTTGAAATTACTACTGAAGTACTGTCAGCTGTGCTAGAGAGTTGAACAGCCAACCGCTGTATGTGGGTTTTTCCGCTGTTCCGTATTTCTTTTTTGAAGATTAGACAATCGTATAGCAGACATAACGTCATATAAATCTACCTATACTAATTACGAACTTTCAAGTGTAGGGCGCGTTCAGCGGAATCGCCCATTTTCGCCGACATTTGCGATCGAGTACCTGCAAAATTGGGCTTTCCGATATTACTTTTGACGCTCGAATTGAAAAAAGGACACGATTCCGCGTGGACTGCGCGATATATTGTGAATTAAATGCGTCAATTTTGAAAAAAAAATCACGTTTTTGCACCTCTTCGGGTGAAGGCGAACCTCGAGAAAATGTCACGTGACGTCTAGAAATTCCGACAAGCGGATCGATGAACGTCAAAAATTTACATTTTTTATCCGTTCCTGCCGACCTTATAAAAGCCGCTCGCTCTCATGTCTTACGATAAGATCCCTCTAAATACCCTTCGCAAAGAGTTTTGAGCAAAAAAACGGCCTTAAAAACAATTTTCGATCCAAAAAATCGATTTTTGTCGACCCGTGTTTTGCTGCTATTACCACAGTAACGTCAAACCCGAAACGCCCCCTGCCGGACATTCGTAACAACAGTAACAGATAGCAGATAACCTAAAATGTATCCTAAAATGTCCATATTGCGAATGTGGACAGGTGGGAAGCCTTAACCACATATTTCTAGAATGCCCAATAACTAAAATCGAAAATTTTAGTATGTTATACTACTTCATTGCTAATCATTGCTAAACTTAAACTACACAGAAAGAACTCTATTCTTGGATATCAGGAAAAACTAGTGGTCCAGATACATGATGCGACTTGGGCTGGCCATTGCAGTAAATCACCTGGATGGCTATACTAAATAAATAAACGGATTGATGGTGAACATTTACGGTCCTATTAAAAATATGTACACTTCAAATATCCGGCGATGGCTTAAGAAACACAAACAACCGGAGGAAGCAACACACGGCGTAGTCGTGCCGCCCGTCTATTTTGGCCGTAAATCCGGGCAATAATTTCGTGTAATGGATCGTAAAACAGCACTGCAAACGATAAACAGGCCAACTAGCTGATGCACTTCACATCCTTCCCCAGAAATTTGTTCCATCTCAGCAAATATGATGTCTGAAAACATTCATACTTGTATAAAATGTTGAAAATTGCGATATAATTTGTAAATCCGATTAATTTTGATAAAATGTAAATGACACTTCACTAATTTATTCACACTCTAACAAGTAGACTTGCCCGGTTGGACGAATCGTCACGGTAGAATGAATCGGATAATAATCAATGGCATAGAAAATTGCTACCGTGAACACGGTCGAATTGAGTAAAAATTTGATCAGGTGTATTCTAGAAGCAAATTTATGTCATCTACGCGTAACGGCGGCGAAAGAGAAAGGCTACACGACCTGACAGAGCTCGAATAATATAATTCGCAACAGCCAACACCAGCGTAAGACAATTCTTACAATTGAAATAAAAACATTTTTCTTTCTTGATAATATCAACTGACTAGGAAATTGATACGTCAAATTATCAAGGAAATTCCATCCGCTCGTTAAAACTATAAACTAGAATTGATAATTGATATTCGGTAAAAAAGACGCAATCACCTAACCATAACGTGTTCCGGGAAATATGTCATATTCTTTTATCTCTAAGGCAGGCGGTATCTATTAATGTAATGATGACACATTACCGCATAATCGTGAAATTGTAGCAAACCTCAATGACTTTACACGAAGAAAATAACAAGAAACAAGGGAAATGATTGGGGCAGTTTTGTTTGCTGAAACGAAATAAAAAGTGTCCAAAACCACACCAGTTTTAGATGGTTCTATTAAGGTAAGGTAATTTGATACATTAGGGAAGCCAGGTGTTTCACTAACCACACATCACATGTTGCTAAAAATTCCGAGAACCATGAGTAACAAACTACGTAGGCAGTAGGGGTTTAGAACTTCCTTGCTATGTGAATTTTACATCAGCTTCTTCTGGGGCGGGCGGACGGTAAATATTTGCTCACGACGATAGGGGAATTTGTTTATGTTCAGCGAGAGATAAGGATTTTTCGCAAATAGACGTTTTTTGATGCCCAGAAGCCTTTATAAACGTATCTCAGGAGTCTGAGCTGAACGATTTCCGAGAAAGATATTTTCAGAGGCGGATTTTCAGGGAGTTATTTCTACAATAGAAATGCCCTTTCCTCGTCTACTATAGAAGAAGGTATTTTATAAAAATCCCACGAATTTAATCCCTACATTGAAAGGCAAGTAAATCTTTTCTTGACAAAGAAAATTTGAAAATTATACAAAATATATTACATATATTATAAATAGGTATATATTTTTGCCATCAGTAACACGTGAAGACAGGCAGGTTAACCATTACCCCGGCATGGGGCACAAAAATAATCAATCAAAAATGTCACCGTCTTCTAGCCATATCATGTGCAAACATTTTACACCAGTAATTCATTAAACTTGACATATTTTCATAACCATTCCCTCCACAAGAAGCAATCTACGATAGCCCTCATTATGTGACTCTCAACATCTATTAAAGAGATTGTTGTTACTGTTAGCTTTTGGACAAACATCAATCAAACTCAATTTTTTAAAGCAAATACTGCACCAATGAATGTCCAAAAGGTTATACACCGGAAGAAATTTCCTCAAGAGGCTGAAGCAATCTTTTGGACAAACACCAACCAACTTCCTCGGCAAATTTAGCACCTACGACTGTCTAAACTCATCTAAGTCATTAAAAAATTCCTCAAGAGGCTGAAGGAAGCTTTTGGACAAACACCAATCAAATTTATCGGGTAAACTAAATTTTTTAAAGCAAATACTGCACCAATGAATGTCCAAAAGGTTATACACCGGAAGAAATTTCCTCAAGAGGCTGAAGCAATCTTTTGGACAAACACCAACCAACTTCCTCGGCAAATTTAGCACCTACGACTGTCTAAACTCATCTAAGTCATTAAAAAATTCCTCAAGAGGCTGAAGGAAGCTTTTGGACAAACACCAATCAAACTCATCGGGTAAACTCAATTTTTTAAAGCAAATACTGCACCAATGAATGTCCAAAAGGTTATACACCGGAAGAAATTTCCTCAAGAGGCTGAAGCAATCTTTTGGACAAACACCAATCAACTTCTTCGACAAATTTAATACTTACGAATGTCCAAACTCGTTTATATCATTAAATCAGCCTTTCCCAACTTTTTTTAAGGGCGCTAGGGGTGCGCCCTTGAATAAGGTTGGAAAACACTGAAATAAACCAAATGAAAACAAGTGTTTTCTATCTGAGATTTGATGTGGTTAATTTAATATAGTTTATCGTATGTAAAGTGCAGTCTTTAGAGATATGATTGTTTATCGTAGTGAGTTCAAAATCAAAAATAAATCGAATTCGAGCATGAGAGGTTGGTTGGACTTTGGTTTTGACGTCATTTTTTGGCACACATCAGTCTCGTCTCGACTGTCTAATGAACTTTCTAGATAAACCATGTCTTTCTGAGAATTTTGCGGATTTGAACGAAGCCAGATCGTTCATATTCCAAATAACATCCACAACATACAACTTAGTGTTGTTACAATGTTTCTACAATAAATTAATAAAATTTGGAATGAATTTGTCATATCTGAACATTTTGAACAGGAAATTCTACAGTATCATACACAAGTACATGTGCTAAGTTCTTGTGAAACAGGTGTTACTCAATTTATCTCATAGGACATCAACAAACTTCACAGGAAAATATTTATAAAGGTTTCATTATGTTTGATGATATGTTTTGTAATTGATGGTTCTTGGGATGTGATGTTATTGTGTACTACATTTATGCTACACCTGTGAAATATAGATAACACTATTGCTCAAAATCCTCTTGCACAAAGTGGGGAATAATAACATGTTGTGAAGTAAACTTTTTATTCATACCATTTACTGAAATTCTGTATTGCCTATCTAAATATTAATTATAAATGATGAAACGAATTGGAATTGGTAAAATATTATCAGTTCCAAAAATAATCTCATTTGCTGAATTCTCCAAAATAATTAATTGTTGATTGTTTAAATTGTTTCAACAACTTCACGAAATACTGCAAACTACAAAAACCCGCTTAGTAACGAAATCGCTACCAAAAGTATAATGATAATGCACAATGGGTCTTTATCGACAAAAAAAAGGTGAAGTGAGTCAGTCTGGTCTATTAATTATACCTATCTCGACAATAGGAAAACCGAAAATTTCAATGGGTCTGTTGCAACCGTCAATTATTGCTATCTCGTGAAATATTGAGGTTACGTAAACAATATTTCGAGGTGACGTTTTCCAGATTGATTTTATAATGAACAATTCCGATGTTTACGTGACATATCGCACAACAAAAAAAAACACGAATATGCTAAGTAATTGACGTCAGTGATTCCTTTGCGAAGCTATCTTCACGGTACATTTAAACATCCTTATAATGGACAGATAATGGGGTTCCTTGAATATCAGAATAATATGTATTTCAGAATAATAATAAATCAATGTTTTCCGTAAATCAGAAAGCAGTAGCCATTAAACCACAACATCAACATTGGGGATTAATAATGAGATTCACTTGAAACCAATTTAAAAATCAGCAGATGTGACGTCACGACCCAGCGTGAAGGGGCTTTAGGGGAAGTGCCCTGTCAGCAACGGTAATCGTTCCCGAACTTAGTAGTCCTTGACAGGTAGGGTCCCTAAAATATTTACACACTAATTCCGGTGTCTTTCATCCCTACACAAAGGATGTCGGATACACCTTACCTCTACTCGTACTACTGGTATTAAGCAGAAAGTGCCAGCCGTTAGTTGCTGGTGATGCTAGCAGCAACAGCAGCCAGCGGCTATTCGATGGTCACATTGCGCTGTTTACCAGCAAAAGTACTGTTGCAGCTGGTGGCTACTACCAGCAAGTTCAAACTACAAGGTCACACAGTGGTTAACAGCAGCTAATAATCTACAGCAAGCAGCAAATACTAAAACAGCGTAGTGTGACCATCCCACATTTTGCATTCCAATGAACGTTGCAGCATAACTTTTCAGCATAACTTTTCAGCATAACTTTTCACCTGTATCGCTTAAAGCCATTTTTATTTATTGGGAGAATATTACCTCGCATAATATTTATAAAAGACGTTTCAAAAATACATAATTTCGTGAATTAACATTCATGCTGGTTGCTGGCAGGTTCAGGATAAGGGCCTTCCTTTGTGTTGGAGGTTCTTTGTATGTTAATTTTACCCAACGAAGAACTGACCGCTAAGATGATGGTTTTAGTGTTTTTCTTTCTGTTGATTTAGTGAGTTTCTTTGTTTGGGGGGGGGGGGGCGTGTTGGGGTCTGCTAAGTGATTAATTGCACCGGAGGGTGTGAGGTGTAATAAACAGGAGCTTAATTAACTCTTTACGCTCGATAAATACCCGAAATGGATACTCATCTGATCAAGTATCATGCTAAACTTGTCATTTAGTTGTTCAAAAAGAGTTGCTAGAATAATGCGGCTAGCTGTTACAAGATAGTATGAGTTTACAGAATATTTTTTCATGTTTGTTTAAATGCTCAATGTTACTTTCGTACTAATTAAAAAAGACAAGAATGCGGCAAATCCTGGAAACATTAGTGGTGTCAGTTATTCTAGGAAACTGTTTGTCGCTTTTGTGTAAATTGCGGTTGTTTCGCTTTATTTCCATGATGTGCTAACTTTCCATTTGTCTTTATCTTATTTTGTTAATCTTATTATGCTCAATCGTAAGATCACAAATAAGATTTATATTTAGGATGACAAAAGTTTATCAATCAAATAATACCTACTTAAGCTCGCTAAATCAATTTAAGTAAAATAGGCCACGACGAAATAAAAATTTCGTCCGCAATGAAAAAAAAAACACGATGACCGTTGCGATATCTTATCTAGTTTTTTCGCATGATTAAAACCCTTCAGAGTGTTTGCTTACTTACACAAAACAAACATTTGTTCACCTTCCTGTTAAAATTAAGCACCAAAATTTCCTACACCTCTAATAGCCATTTACAGACAAATTACATTCAAATGCTCCAAGCACATGTTCGATATCTGTTTGAAAATAAATTAGTTAAAAATAACTGCCATATGTGCGATCGACTTTAGGAAAACACTCGGAAAACATACTTCTGAAGTATGGTGAAGCGTTGAAAACTAAAAGTGGACCATTGCCAACGATAAAATTAACCCTAAAATCAATTAAAAAATGACTTCTCGTAATCACTATCTCTACCTATACTAATTGCGAACTTTCAAGTGTAGGGCGCGTTCAGCGGAATCGCCCATTTTCGCCGACATTTGCGATCGAGTAGCTGCAAAATTGGGCTTTTCGATATTACTTTTGACGCTCGAATTGAAAAAAGGACACGATTCCGCGTGGACTGCGCGATATTTTGTAAATTAAATGCGTCAATTTTGAAAAAAATTACGTTTTTTCACATTGTCGAGTGAAGGCGAACCTCGAGAAAATGTCACGTGACGTCTAGCGGTTCCGTTCAAGCCGACTGATAAACGTCAAAAAAGTACATTTTTCGTCGCTTCCTGCTGACCTTATAATCGACGTTTCCCTTCATGTCTTACGACAAAATCCCTCCAAATACCCTTCGGACCGAGTATTGAGCAAAAAATCGCGTCGAAAACGCATTTTCGGCCGGCAATCTTGCAATTTGTCAAGGTGTGTTTTGCCTCGATAAAGTGGGCGTGGCCTGTTTAGGGGAAAATCTGGTGATATCACTAGACCGTATACCGGGTGATTTTTCGTTTATACTATTCAAGCAATTCCGACAAATTGCTTATGAACGATAACACAAGTATTTTTTGTTTTTTTGAAAATATTTCCTGCCCCATAGAAATCTTTCCATGTTTGCGTTTGCACTCAACTAATATAAGCACAAACTAAACCAAACTGTGACTAGAGGCTCGTTAGGACATAAGAATAGCTATAAATCACTAGTCTAGCTATACTAATTACGAACTTTCAAGTGCCCCACACGCGTTCAGCGGAATCGCCCATTTTTGCCGACATTTGCGATCGAGTAGCTGCAAAATTGGGCCTTTCGATGTTACTTTTGACGTTCGAATTGAAAAAAGGACACAATTCCGCGTGGACTGCGCGATATTTTGTAAATTAAATGCGTCAATTTTGAAAAAAAATCACGTTTTTGCACCTCTTCGGGTGAAGACGAACCTCGAGAAAATGTCACGTGACGTCTAGAAATTCCGACAAGCGGATCGATGAACGTCAAAAATTTACATTTTTTATCCGTTCCTGCCGACCTTATAAAAGCCGCTCGCTCTCATGTCTTACGATAAGATCCCTCTAAATACCCTTCGCGAAGAGTTTTGAGCAAAAAAACGGCCTTAAAAACAATTTTCTATCCAAAAAATCGATTTTTGTCGACCCGTGTTTTGCTGTTATTACCACAGTAACGTCAAACCCGAAACGCCCCCTGTCGGTCATTCGTAACAACAGTAACAGATAGCAGATAACCTAAAATGTATCCTAAAATGTCCATATTGCGAATGTGGACAGGTGGGAAGCCTTAACCACATATTTCTAGAATGCCCAATAACTAAAGTCGAAAATTTTGACATATACACAGAGCTAGTACTCTACTATTTGTTAAGTGAAGTAAAACGTCAGTCAGCTTTAGATTTCTTCCTTGCTTGCGTAACGCCTACATAGAGAAGGTACTTGTCACAGTCGCGAATGATTTTCTTATCTCCATTTCAATAATTGTTGTTCCCGCCAGACTTATCGTCGGCTTATCCAATTTATTTGTTATCTACATTTCCAAGGTTGCTTTAAACGATTTGTAATCGCGTATCTGCATGTACGTAGGTGATGCAACCGTATGCGATATGACACAGTTCTGCCAGACTTTGTGGAGCTTCAATTCTAGTACTTAAAAATGAGCCGATATATTGCAGATCTTGCGGATTCTTATACATATGACTTATGAGATGTAACTCATAGTTATGTGTGATAAAAATTACAAGGTTTTGCTTGTGTCTATTTAGAGAATTTTAACATATTTCCTGTTCCTGTGTGTGTGAAGGTAATTGATATTTCATCTCTAAACCATTCTCTTCCTATCTAAAAGGTGGCCTTTTGTGATGACTTTAATCAAACGTGTGCATAACTTCTTTCTAGAGTTTTCTAGACTATATTGCTGTTACTCCAGAACATTCGGAATAATTCTGGACTAGTTCAATTTAAAAATTGCTTCTGTGCCAACTAAATCTACACGTGGGACAACGGTTTTTTTCTGACGTATGGTTGGGAATTCCGTCGCGTTTTTTTTAGTTTTGACTTGACGACATCAATGATAATATCTCTTATCCAATCATAACGAACGAAAGAAAAAGAAGTCTATTTTTTAATAAACAATAAGTGGAACAATTATCTCTACTTCAGTATAGAAGCAGCTTACTGCTGCTATTTTGGATTTAGAGATCTGGAAAAGTCACCTAATATATGCTCTAATTCCTCTTAGATCGGACTTTTAAAGTGGATGAAAGGGAAGCAAAAGAAAATGCCGTTTGCAGTTCCCATGTTGTGGCGAGAGCCTTCCAATCATGTAGATAATTGCTACTTTTGCACGATAATCGTTTCCGGGTATTCGAAGAAGGATAAGCATAAAATATCCAAAATTGCCATCAACATCGCGACCTATCCCCCATGGAGAGAACCATCCTCTCCCAAGTGCGCCATCCCCTTCATCATCTTCGATTTTTGACAAAGAAGAAATTACGCCTGTTTGAAGAAACTTGCCTGATTTGATTTGATTGCCTGATCGATTTGAGTGTCTGAAATCACTCTGTCAAATCAGGCAAGTCGTGAAAATCCACCATTTGAAGTTTTAGGAACATCCCACCTTATAAACCAGAGCGAACTGCATGATTTGGTCAAAGACTTAGTTTTGGATAAAGAGGTTTATTAAAAGAAAAAGCCGAGTTATTGGGTACTAGGCTACAGGAATAGAAACTTTTCGCACGACGTGTGACAGAAAGTTGAGTTATGGGTTGAGAAAATTTTTCTGAGTCAGTCTGATTACAGTGTTTGATGAGTGATGATAGAGATAATGGGGTAATCACTAAAATTTACTACTCACTTTAAACTGCCACAAATACTGATTCTTTCAGTGATAATGAGTCATGAACACCGAATATGACAAGAAACATGATTAATCAATCAATCAGCCTATGAGTTTACTTTTATTTGCATTACTCAGATATTAAGTAATAAAAGCAACATGCAACATGTAATTTAAGTTATCGCAGACTTCGAAAAGAGAACATAAGCACACTAAATCTTGTCAAAACTTGTCCAGAACACGAAACTTCTTGTTTAGCCAATCTAATACTTTCAGCGCAGAAATAATTTTAATTTTTACGTTTTAGGAAATAACTCAAAGTTTACGTTTTATGAAATAACTCAAAGTTAGTTTAATTACTCCATAACGTCCTATATATCGAAGGACAATCTTTTATTTTAAGAGTCCGTCCTTAAGATTTATTTATTAGGCATGCGGAACCAGCGTTTCGTCTATTTTTAAGTGACCCACATGTTGCAGAGTGAATTATTATCACCTTATGATGAAGCTCGAATAAATGATGACGAAATCACACACTTGGGAATCGATTCTCTTCCAAAACTGCTCTCTTAGCCATTACGTTAGAATAATATAGTCATTATGTATACATATCCAACTAGAAATGGGTCATATCATGCAGTATTAGCTTTGTTCGAGCAGCAGTTCAAAAAGTAATGTATTTTACTGCGTTTTTTTACGGCGTTCGAGCAAAAATAAGTTATTGTACAGTCAGTCGGCTGTTCGAGCAGTCTTTAGACTGCTTAGCTTTTAGGTTAGGCACAAATACCGGACAAGTTTCGAATTAGTACTTAGTTGCGCATGCGCCTTGAAGAATTTGCAGTTAGTTCGTTACTAGCTCTGTGTATAAGTCAAAATTTTCGATTTTAGTTATTGGGCATTCTAGAAATATGTGGTTAAGGCTTCCCACCTGTCCACATTCGCAATATGGACATTTTAGGATACATTTTAGGTTATCTGCTATCTGTTACTGTTGTTACGAATGTCCGGCAGGGGGCGTTTCGGGTTTGACGTTACTGTGGTAATAGCAGCAAAACACGGGTCGACAAAAATCGATTTTTTGGATCGAAAATTGTTTTTAAGGCCGTTTTTTTGCTCAAAACTCTTTGCGAAGGGTATTTAGAGGGATCTTATCGTAAGACATGAGAGCGAGCGGCTTTTATAAGGTCGGCAGGAACGGATAAACAATGTAAATTTTTGACGTTCATCGATCCGCTTGTCGGAATTTCTAGACGTCACGTGACATTTTCTCGAGGTTCGCCTTCACCCGAAGAGGTACAAAAACGTGATTTTTTTTTTCAAAATTGACGCATTTAATTTACAAAATATCGCGCAGTCCACGCGGAATTGTGTCTTTTTTTCAATTCGAGCGTCAAAAGTAATATCGAAAAGCCCAATTTTGCAGCTACTCGATCGCAAATGTCGGCGAAAATTGGCGATTCCGCTGAACGCGCCCTACACTGGAAAGTTCTATTTAGTTTGCACTGGCATATAAAATACTGTAATGAGTAGAAATCGCATACAAAGCATTTGTCGCTTCCCTTTGACTTAATTTCGTCATCAGTTGACATCAATCCTTCTTATCAATAGAATAATATTGCACTATATCAACGAAACGATTCGCGATATTTCGTCATGCAGGAAACCAAGAAGAACGGTGGGACACACGTTTCTTAAAATAATCGAGCGACATTTTGGGCTGATGCAATACTAGTGCTGGTTAATATAATGTGACGTTCTCGGTCATGCTGACGCAATTGCATCTAAACTTTTCACTTAATCGAACCGACGATCGACGAAATGCATTAGTTCATTACTCAGAATTTTCAATTATGATAAGGTCGGCCAGTGTCAAGGCTGTCAGTAAGCTACGTGATTGGGCGGGAGTAAGCATGTATCATAGTACGTGGTGCCAGTGTGTCTGGCACTGCCCGAACGCATATGCCGGTGTGTCTCCTGTTTTAATTCCTGGAAATCGCACTTGTAATTATCGGGAAAATTGTGCAATTGCAACTGTAAAAATTAAATTACAGAAATTATAAACGGGTTATTGGTGCCACAAAGAACACTAATTATGTACAAGAAGAACTTTTTCAATACATAACTATATTATTAAATTATGGTAATAAATTGGTTTAGCATACAAGTGCAACAAAGCCTTGAAGCCATGATTTTGAATAAGTATACTTAGTTACTGAACAATGGGATGAACGGTTTAGGCTCTATTAGGTTTTATAGAAGCGGCTTGATAGAATCCATAGATAGCCTTTTACAAATTATTATTATTATTATTATTATTATTATTATATCTCCTTATAAGAAATTTCAGGCAATTCTCATGCAATGATCTTAAAAATTGTGAAATTATGTATTTTATGATGTTTTCATCCATCGATATCTAAACAAAGACCATAAAATATAACAAACTATTAATTTTAATTACATATTTTTTTTTTTTTTTTTTTTTAGTTAAAAATACGTTAATTATTTCTTACAGTCTTAAACACTGTACAAAATACTTAAGATAAAAATACTTTCTGGGGAACTTTCTAGAATCTTTTTATTGATTACGTCAGCCGTCGTTTCACGTCCGGACAGGTACGGACCTGTTTCTAGCAACTGGGCTTTGTTCCCTTGCCTACGGGCTGCCTAAACGGCCGAAACTATCCGCAGTAATTTTCCATGGGCATCATTAGAACAAAGAAACATGGAATATCTATGACCATTATTCATCATGCGATATAACTAGTGAAATTCAAAACGTACCTACCTAAAGGTTTTAGTCACCGCTATTAACAGCAAAAATAGTTTGGGCGACTTAACCATTTGCAATGTGATAAGAAATTCTTATTTTAACAAAAGACTTTTGGTAGATACATACTTAAGTGATTTTAAAATATTTTTATTGTAAGAATTGTGTACTTTTCAATTTGTCTTGAATTATTAAATAGATATAAAAAATTAGGGTGGCTTTACACGGTAACAATGTACGGTACGTACAAATATACACCGGTTTTGGAACAAAGAGCCTGTGGCGATTATCTGTTTGATCACGTAGGCACGGCTAACGACACCGCACGAATCGTTACATCGGATTACTTCGCAAGGTAGTGGGGAGCCGTGCGTTATAAAGAGCCGGCATCAGCTGATTGGCAAACAGTCAAGCTACAGCGTTTGAGTTGATAGCAAGTTAGCCGAGCTAATAAGAGCGAACCGGCTTCTTTACGCATTGTGATAAATTAGTGATAATAAATAAATAAACATTTAATAAATAAGATGGAAGTACTTCAAGTGAACAACGTGGACTGCTACCCCACGCAAAACGGTAAGTTTTTTTTTTATCGTTTGGATCTATCTTGAACCCGGTTTGAACTTTAACTAGCGCGCATAGCAACAGAGAAATTTCTCCCGCAACTTTCGTTTTGATAATTTTTTTCTTCGTTTACTTGCAGTTTGTGATTACGAGGTGTACACTAACGAAGACGAGGAGCGCTTTGAGGTGGCGGTGAGCGCTTTATCGAAGAAATTGGAAGTTGAACTTCGGGATGCGAAGCACACGCATCTCTCCTGCGGGGAAGTCCTTCTTCCGCACGGTCTCCTCCAGAACATCTCCAGGGAGATCCTGACTTCGGCTGACACCGAATTATACGGTTTGAGAGGCTGTACGATCCACTTGAGCTTCGAGGCACAAGATGAATGCCGAAAGCTCAGCACTATTGAGTGCGACCCGTCTACGGTTTCCACTTTTGAGTTACATCTCACACTCAAGCAAGCAAACGCTGGCTGGAACTCGTTTCTACCTCAATTTATAAAGTAAGTTGATCGAAAAAAAAAAAAAAAAAAAAAAAAAATTAAAACATTTTCTAACTTTTTTTTGGTTTCTTTACAGAAAGATCACTCGAGGTGGAACGGTTATGATCAGCCCAGTGTTCACGTTGACCAAGAACCGTCTGTACCGCACATATAAATAGTCGGTGACAAGACTGGAGGGAGCATGTATGTGATTGGAAGAGAATCATTGTGTATATTTATTCGTGATAGTAATTTAGAGTTTTCTTTAAATTTTTTTATTAATTTTGAAAATCTATTGGTACGATCCGAATTATTAATTAACATACCTATATATCTGTAAATATAAGTATATTATATTTATGGAGATGATCGAGGCTCTGCATGTAGTTGCCACTACATGACATGGAGAACATTTGAACGAATAGCTTTTTTACTTTGTGATATTAGTTTAAACGATCGAAGTTTTTTTTTTTTGTTTTGTTTTAATTAGAACGAGAAACACGACAGCCCGGCTTTCCCGGTTTTATTATTTGGGTTATTCTAGTGCCCTATTTCAGTATTAGAATGGAATCGGTCTGTCGTGAGAGAAAAAAATAGGGATGGGGTTGATCTCATTCGCGAAAATTACGAATCCCAAATCCCCGATTTCCTGATCTACTAAAATTATGGAAATTATAAATTATGGCAAGAAGTTTTTTGTATTTCAGTAGATCTTAGTTCTTAGGATTATCAAATGTACGATATGACAAAGCTCGACTTAAATCAGTACTTAAGTCCTGCTTTGTCGATTTGTGTGATACGTGCAGAAACGACAAAGAAAACGATAAGAGAACTGCACAAAATCTGATCTGTTTTTTATATATAAATATATACTATAAATGTGTTAATTTATGAGAAAAAAATCTATAAAAAATGAATAAATTTTATAATGCATTTTACTCTTGGTGTTTTATTTGATGCAATCCGTAAACCGAAGCTTTGGCCTTGGAGTGCACTCCTATCTGGATTACGTTCACTTAGCAACAGCATTCAACGATTCATCTATTAAATGTAATTGACCGTTATCAAGTTTATCTACGAATTACTCACAACTATTCCGATTAATTATTTCGTTAACCACATATTATTTATTTATCCCTAAATACAGAATCACGTAGAACCGTTTTAGTTATTTCTTCATATAAATTTTGCAAGAGTTATATTAACATATTGATCAAAACATCGCTATAAATTTGGTCAAATAATAAACTTTGTTTAACGTTTAAATGTCAAGTGTGACGCTCCGTTTCCTTATACACACATATCATTATACACTGCGTAAACTAAAATAACAAATCTGATGCAATGTTTCAGTGTTTTTCTTATCGCATTTTTGATTAATTTGCATTTTTATGGTTGCTATTAATAAAGACACGTTTCTCGTTCTTGTTGTTTTCACAGCTAGTAACAATGGTAATACAAATACTCATAAAAAAACTTATATTTCGTGTATTGTACAACAGATGTCGCCTTAGTTAATATGTGGATTTGATTTGATTTGATTTTGCAAAAAGTTTGCACAAAAGGATTTACATAGCGCTGTTCGCCGTCGACCAATAGCCGATGGAAAAACTGACCGACATTCATTAATTTATTTCACCCGCTAGTTGTTAAAAATTTGAGTTGCAATAACTATGGTAGGTCGGTGGAAGTCTCAGCTATCTTTTGATGTATATATTGATCAGATATAATCTTGCAAAAAGTTTGCACAAAAGGATTTACATAGCGCTGTTCGCCGTCGACCAATAGCCGATGGAAAAACTGACCGAAATTCATTAATTTATTTCACCCGCTAGTTGTTAAAAATTTGAGTTGCAATAACTATGGTAGGTCGGTGGAAGTCTCAGCTATCTTTTGATGTATATATTGATCAGATATAATCTTGCAAAAAGTTTGCACAAAAGGATTTACATAGCGCTGTTCGCCGTCGACCAATAGCCGATGGAAAAACTGACCGAAATTCATTAATTTATTTCACCCGCTAGTTGTTAAAAATTTGAGTTGCAATAACTATGGTAGGTCGGTGGAAGTCTCAGCTATCTTTTGATGTATATATTGATCAGATATAATCTTGCAAAAAGTTTGCACAAAAGGATTTACATAGCGCTGTTCGCCGTCGACCAATAGCCGATGGAAAAAGTGTCTGGAATTCACTAATTTATTTCACCCGCTAAATGTTAAAAATTTGAGTTGCAATAACTATGGTAGGTCGGTGGAAGTCTCAGCTATCTTTTGATGTATATATTGATCAGATATAATCTTGCAAAAAGTTTGCACAAAAGGATTTACATAGCGCTGTTCGCCGTCGACCAATAGCCGATGGAAAAAGTGTCTGGAATTCACTAATTTATTTCACCCGCTAATTGTTAAAAATTTGCGTTGCAATAACTATGGTAGGTAGGTGGAAGTCTCAGCTATCTTTTGATGTATATATTGATCAGATATAATCTTGCAAAAAGTTTGCACAAAAGGATTTACATAGCGCTGTTCGCCGTCGACCAATAGCCGATGGAGAAAAAGTGCCTTGAATTCATTAATTTATTTCACCCGCTAATTATTAAAAATTTGCATTGCAATAACTATGGTAGGTAGGTGGAAGTCTCAGCTATCTTTTGATGTATATATCGATAAAATTTAATCTTGCAAAGAGTTTGCACAAAAGGATTTACATAGCGTTGTTCGCCGTCGACCAATAGCCGATGGAAAAAGTGCCTTGAATTCATTAATTTATTTCACCCACTAATTATTAAAAATTTGCATTGCAATAACTATGGTAGGTAGGTGGAAGTCTCAGCTATCTTTTGATGTATATATCGATAAGATTTAATCTTGCAAAAAGTTTGCACAAAAGGATTTACATGGCGCTGTTCGCCGGCGACCAATAGCCGACGGAAAAAGTGTCTGGAATTCACTAATTTATTTCACCCACTAATTATTAAAAATTTGCATTGCAATAACTATGGTAGGTAGGTGGAAGTCTCAGCTATCATTTGATGTATATATCGATAAGATTTAATCTTGCAAAAAGTTTGCACAAAAGGATTTACATAGCGCTGTTCGCCGTCGACCAATAGCCGATGGAAAAAGTGTCTGGAATTCACTAGTTTATTTCACCCGCTAATTGTTATAATTTTGTTCTGCACTAACTATGATGGGTAGAGGCAGGTCTTGGCTATCTTTTGATGTATTTATCGATATGATCACACAAAGCGAATACGTTTGTTTAACTTAATTTAGGTGGGACTACATATGGTACCCGGATGTTAAAAATACTCATATTTGATTAATTTATTTGAGGCACTAATTAGCAAAATTTTGGGTTGCAATAACTATGGTAGTATAACCGAAGCTTGCGCTTTCGTTTAGTGTTACACTTAATAAGTATAATGAAGTATTGGCGAAGATATGCGGTTCTAAAGATATGGAAATTCATTGAAATTTTAACTTTCTTTGTAATTTTTTAGGTAGTAGTTATTAATTGATCCCGTTGCAATAACTATGGTAGACTCAGCTCGTCATGGGCTTTCCAACGGTGTATAGTTCATTGCAATCGGATGAAAAAAAAATTTGTTGCTGGCTTTTGTTGCTAACTTCACACAGCTATTTCGATCGTATTAAACAGTGTTTTAATCTCATAATAATTATAGTGACATAAATTATTACTGATTGCAGCGTATTATTATAACTTTTACAGTCTAGTTGTTTGTTCAGTTGCCAAGAATAGTTTGTCAAAAATCAAGTGAATGTTATCGAAGTAAATTGGATAATATGTTATTATGATCGGTCGGCTAACAAATTCTGGTTATAACCAGTGTCGATACGGCCGAAATAAAACTGTGGATATGATCTTTAGCTCTAGTCATACGTCACAACTACTTTAACTTTACTATTATTAGACGAGAATTGATAAGCTTTAATATGACCGGCCTTAACGTCATTATATTGTTTGCACGATAATATTCTGTGACTTATTGTCTGTATTTTTGTAGACATTGTCACTGTTTAATTACTTTCTATGATATTAGGTATTAAACATTTATTGTACCTACAGAAATTACAGCCAGCTTAAAAAATATGATATTGTGATAAAAAAATTGTGAAGAATATCACTTGTTCAAGTCAAATATATTCTCAGAGTAAGAATATGATTTTCTTGATGTTCCAAGTATTACGTTTTCTTGTTTTAAGTATGAAGGAACTGCTTGAATGGAATTACGTCTGTTTTAAGCGATACGTACGTATACTTTTGGGTCAAGAAACTGTTATGTATATTTTTCACCCAATAAAACATTGTTGTTGATGTAAAACGAACGTCTTACTCTTTTTATATGTAGAAGAATAACATTTTCTTCGTCTGAACAAAATATTCTTAACATAAACATACTAAATTATTAAATCGTAAGAATAACTAATCCTCTTCATGCTTGGTATCCAAGAATAGAGACTCTTTGTGTAGTACAGCAACTGATAGATGATACATTTAACATTTCCTCCTTTCTAATGCCTTTTGATGAGAATTTCTCGTAAATCCCCCATCCCTATGAACAAACGAACCAAACATATCCTTGTCATAGCACATCGCCGCCGTTTGCACGATTTGTGGATTTAGGACCCCATCCAGAATTTCCCGATCCTTTCCAAACGCTACCTTGCCCTTTTTGTAAAATTTCCATCGTCTCTCGCCTCGCATAGAACGCAATAAACCATCCGGTTTTCCAGTTCACAGTTACCGGTGAGCAGTTTTATTGTAACAATTCATCAGCACGCTCGCAAACAGTCGAAAAATGGTCGAAGGTTAAACAATTGCGGAACGGCAGTTTAGTGCGCCCGATAACTTTAATGTTCCATTATTCTGCGAGTAAAAGTTACGGTGAGCGCAGAAAAGATTGGCCGGAGATGTAGTAAACAAACTATAGAGTGGCCTTGGTATTTGGATAGATAAATTTATTTATTGATAACGGAATGGAGATTGTGTGGACCGTGATCCGAAAATAAGACTTGCAGACTCGCAGCAAATACTGCACCAATGATAGTCCAAAGGGTTATACACCAGAAGAAATTTCCTCAAGAGACTGAAGCAATCTTTTCGACAAACACCAATCAATTTCCTCGGCAAATTTAGCACCTACGAGTGTCCAAACTCATCTAAGTCATTAAAAAATTCCTCAAGAGGCTGAAGAAAGATTTTGGACAAACACCAATCAAACTAATCGGGCAAACTCAATTTTTTAAATCAAATACTGCACCAATGATAGTCCAAAGGGTTATACACCGGAAGAAATTTCCTCAAGAGGTTGAAGCAATCTTTTGGACAAACACCAATCAACTTCCTCGGCAAATTTAGCACCTACGAGTGTTCAAACTCATCTAAGTCATTAAAAAATTCCTCAAGAGGCTGAAGGAAGCTTTTGGACAAACACCAATCAAACTTATCGGGTAAACTCAATTTTTTAAAGCAAATACTGCACCAATGAATGTCCAAAGGGTTATACACCGGAAGAAATTTCCTCAAGAGGTTGAAGCAATCTTTTCGACAAACACCAATCAACTTCCTCGGCAAATTTAGCACCTACGAGTGTCCAAACTCATCTAAGTCATTAAAAAATTCCTCAAGAGGCTGAAGGAAGCTTTTGGACAAACACCAATCAAGTTCTTCGACAAATTTAACACCTACTAATATCCAAACTCTTTTTTCAAGGGCGGACCATAGTAAGGGTTGATTTATTACATACAGCTTTCTTATTTATAGTTATTATTGTATAGTTTTGATTGATAATTTCTCGAAAGCACACGGGTAAGAAATATTTCCATAAAGGTAGTACCTACGTCAACAGCTGTAGAAATGAAAGTTCACTTGGATGGTATGAGTGAAACTCGATTGTATATATTATTTAGAGTTAGCGATACTAGACGGTATAGGCAAGAGCTGAAGTTGGAAAAATGTCATTCAAGAATTAGAAAATCTACGGTATTAGGATCATTGAAATAAATCGATTGGAAAGCTAGGTTTTCTTCTTTTTTTTGTCCGCCCGTTCTGATACGGTTTACGGGTTTCTGTAGTGAATTTAAAACATCTTATTATTAACAATGGACAAATAAGTCCATCGTGAACGAGCTACTTGGAGAACGTCTCATGTCGGCTTGGATAACTTCCGATGTTTCAACTATATAATATGTAACAACTAGCAATCTGACAGTTATTAAATGACACCTTCAGTTCTTAAATAACAACTTGGCGGAAGAAAAATATTTTGTATGTACCTTGTTTAAAATATTTAGTAAGTAACTGAGTTGATAAGTAACAATTGTGGATCTGACAGTTCCAAAATATTTTACACTTGTCACCGCAATGGATCTGTTTGATGTGGTGTCGATTTTTAGTGCAATAAATACAATTAACTATGTGACAATTAAGTATGACTTCAATTAAATATTTCTATTTTTTTACAATTAAAACTGCAGTAGAAAAAGAAGTATTTTTTTAGGGAAATTTACAAGATTATTCCCCATTCGAAGTTCCAGACTTCTTTATGAAACAGTACTGACTGTCGAAAGATCTCGTGATAAATCTAATAGAAGAAATGGGAAAGTTTGTTGAAGGTAGTAACCCAAAGAACAAAAATTCCACTCCACCTAAAGGTTTCTTGTAAATTTATATATGTATTTACTATCGGCTGTTACCAAACCAGCATAGGGCAAGATATTTCTTTGTCTGTAAGCCAACCGGTAGTGAACAGACTTATCAAAGAAATAAGTAGATATTACTATGTCTCATCATTTGCTGCCCAGATATATTAAATATTCAACAGTACATGATTTTATAAGTGTTAAAAGAGGGTTTGCATGCTAAACTCATTTTTTACCATTTTGATTGTTACACAAGAATAAAATAATCTTATTTTAGGTTTATGGACAAGCCGAACTTGTATGTAATTCCGATTGCAACACCGATTTCAATCAGATTCAAGCAAACTGAATACCATTAATTGTAAGCATTATTAGTTCATTGATAATTACTTTTAAATGCGCAATGAACGCCAAATGTGGAAAACAGAATAATCAACATGCAACGGTAGTCCAATTAGCGTTTTTCCACATTTCCTGTTGTTTGCCAGCCGCACGTTTATTATTTATATTTAACATTCTAGATCGATGTACGTTGTAATTGCTCAAGCTAACATGTTTGTTATTTTTTTATTATATCAGGACTCGCTGCACCTAATCGACAAACGCTGTCTTTTAGTTCGTGCAGGTAAACAACAGATTGCAAAATGAAGGATTACTCTGCTGAGCCTTAAAATCGATGGATTATTTGTTTAAAAGGGGTAATTAGCCTATAGCCATTAACAACCAGCGGCCATTATTCAAGTAATTTACGATTGTTATTCTAGATTTGCGAATACATTAACATTTAACGTGTATATTTAATATTTAACGATTAGATTTGCATTTGTTTTTGGTTGGACTGTTAGTTTATAAGAGAGAGAGAGATAATAATAAGCAGCACGAGTGGTCATTATAAATGAGAAATAATAGTGCCGCTATGGGTTGAGAATCGCTGGGAAAAAGACATATTATTCCTAAATAAAAACAATGTTTAGTGGTACACTAGCTCTGTGTATATGTCAAAATTTTCGATTTTAGTTATTGGGCATTCTAGAAATATGTGGTTAAGGCACCTGTCCACATTCGCAATATGGACATTTTAGGATACATTTAGGTTATCTGCTATCTGTTACTGTTGTTACGAATGTCCGGCAGGGGGCGTTTCGGGTTTGACGTTACTGTGGTAATAGCAGCAAAACACGGGTCGACAAAAATCGATTTTTTGGATCGAAAATGGTTTTTAAGGCCGTTTTTTTGCTCAAAACTCTTTGCGAAGAGTATTTAGAGGGATCTTATCGTAAGACATGAGAGCGAGCGGCTTTTATAAGGTCGGCAGGAACGGATAAAAAATGTAAATTTTTGACGTTCATCGATCCGCTTGTCGGAATTTCTAGACGTCACGTGACATTTTCTCGAGGTTCGCCTTCACCCGAAGAGGTGCAAAAACGTGATTTTTTTTTTCAAAATTGACGCATTTAATTTACAAAATATCGCGCAGTCCACGCGGAATTGTGTCCTTTTTTCAATTCGAGCGTCAAAAGTAATATCGAAAAGCCCAATTTTGCAGCTACTCGATCGCAAATGTCGGCGAAAATGGGCGATTCCGCTGAACTACACTTGAAAGTTCGTAATTAGTATAGGTAGATAGACTAGCTCTGTGTATAAGTCAAAATTTTCGATTTTAGTTATTGGGCATTCTAGAAATATGTGGTTAAGGCTTCCCACCGTCCACATTCGCAATATGGACATTTTAGGATACATTTTAGGTTATCTGCTATCTGTTACTGTTGTTACGAATGTCCGGCAGGGGGCGTTTCGGGTTTGACGTTACTGTGGTAATAGCAGCAAAACACGGGTCGACAAAAATCGATTTTTTGGATCGAAAATTGTTTTTAAGGCCGTTTTTTGCTCAAAACTCTTTGCGAAGGGTATTTAGAGGGATCTTATCGTAAGACATGAGAGCGAGCGGCTTTTATAAGGTCGGCAGGAACGGATAAAAAATGTAAATTTTTGACGTTCATCGATCCGCTTGTCGGAATTTCTAGACGTCACGTGACATTTTCTCGAGGTTCGCCTTCACCCGAAGAGGTGCAAAAACGTGATTTTTTTTTCAAAATTGACGCATTTAATTTACAAAATATCGCGCAGTCCACGCGGAATTGTGTCCTTTTTTCAATTCGAGCGTCAAAAGTAATATCGAAAAGCCCAATTTTGCAGCTACTCGATCGCAAATGTCGGCGAAAATGGGCGATTCCGCTGAACGCGCCCTACACCTGAAAGTTCGTAATTAGTATAGGTAGATAGATAGATAGATACTACAAATTTTACTTACATAAAAATCGATGACAGTAGGTTCCAATATAGCCTTATAGGTCGTAATTTCAGCATCTGAAACGAACAAATTTATACGTCACAATCAATAATTTTTCAGATACATAAAAGTAATGTAAAATAACAACATAAGTTTCCCCTACGCATCTTTATCATTTTAGTGTACCATGTACAAAGGATTGCGTAATATGTGCAGCAAATCTTTCAGATGCCTCCGTTATCATAAATGTGATTCATTTGTTTATATAGTACGTACTATGTCAGATTTTCTTGTCCTCGCAATAATTACCGCATAACTAGCACAATCCGCACAAGTTTCTTACGCATTGTAAGCATTTCAAGTTGTTTTCGTGCAAACGCTGTTGCTAAGTGTTTAGGATTTGTTTTGCGTTTGTTCGAAGCAAGAATGCAGCTAAATTACGATTGAAAAGTATGCAGTTACTTTGAGAAGTATACTTTTCTGTTTGATTATGTTGTGTCATGTAAATTGTTCAATTCTCAATAGAAAATTATTGTAGATAAAAGATACATAATTTATGTAAAAATAAAAACACATATCTTAAGTTGAGAGCTAATTAAAAAAGAAAGACCTACAGTAGTAGTGGGACATACTAATTTAGAATATAATGAATAAATTTAACTTTTGTACGATAGGTAAAACTTGAGATATGTATATGGATGTAGGTATTGAGAGACAGAGATACATGACCCAAGGTTTCGAATGTTTAACAATACTTGGGATGTGGTTGTCTGATGCCATTTGCATCGTAATTACGCATTGTTCTCTTACTGAAAATAAGTCGATGAGTTCTCTCTCTCCTCCCTACTCTCTCTCACTCAACTCTGATTTTGGACGAGTTATTTACTATACAGTCACCGCATGATTAAGTCAACAAGTTTTAAGAATAAATTAATAAAAGTGACGTTTATTAATTATAGTTTTTATATAAGTCTTTTTGTCCAATTACTGTGCAACAGTACAAAGTTTGCTTCTTAAGAGTTTATTGACTTCTTAAGAGTTTATTATATCAAGATATGTTGTCATCGAGTTTAGCTTGCTAAACACTGAAAGCTCTCATAATGTGATGGTCCAATTCGCAATTAATTTCGCACTTCATTAACATAAAAAGTTTCAATTTCTGGTGCAGATTTGATCTAAAAATACGTTGAGAACACGACTGGCTTGTTTATAGCCGCTCCTGTTGATTGCTTCGCTCCTTTATTTTCTTTAAAAATAGCAAAAAGCCCGCACGACATTGCTCAGTATGTTTTCCATCTAAGACAAGTGGTCTGGTTAATATTTCTAATAGCATATGCTCAACAGACGTATGCATTATGTAGCCAACCATAAATAACTTTATTTTTTAAACAGTACATCAATTAATCTTCTCATGGAATTAGGTCAGTCTTTTTACTGTTACTAAAATCTTGATTGTATTTTTTCAGGATTGATTTTGTAGTTTTAGTAACGATGTGTCATGTTAATGCAATGCAAAACAATGCTATTAAACAGGAATATTGTTGTCTCGTGAATCGTACATGCAATGAGAGATAATGTGGTTGTTGACCACTTGTATTGCAACGTACAACTTAAAATTCTGTACCCGAAGGCTGCATTTAAAATTCTAACATTAACGCCAAGCGTTCTGTCGCTCTGTACATAAATTCTCGTTACTTATTGTTTACTAATTCTTTATGTTAATCGGCAGGTCTTAACACCGCTACCTCGCTTATGATAATTCCGCAACGCAAAAAAATTGAATTAATCAACAATTTACTTCTAAAAATGTTGGTGTCTTCGTTAAATTTGGTGTCTACTTCTTCTAACGACCTTCAAAAATTTACATCAATATCGAAGCAAGGAAAGGTATGATACCCTACGTTTGCTAAGAGTTGCTAAGGTAAACAATACGCAAAACTGCCACCGCACGTCATTGACATAAAAAACTATTACTGATTGTGAAATTTGTACTGAAGAATAACACTTGGTTACTAGAAGGTACAGGGCAAAGTTGTTTTTTTTTTAGAACTGAAAGCGTTATTTAATAACCGTCAGATTGACAGTTATTACTTATCCACCCAGTTGTCTATCTACCTACCTATACTAATTACGAACTTTCAAGTGTAGGGCGCGTTCAGCGGAATCGCCCATTTTCGCCGACATTTGCGATCGAGTAGCTGCAAAATTGGGCTTTTCGATATTACTTTTGACGCTCGAATTGAAAAAAGGACACAATTCCGCGTGGACTGCGCGATATTTTGTAAATTGAATGCGTCAATTTTGAAAAAAAATCTCGTTTTTGCACCTCTTCGGGTGAAGGCGAACCTCGAGAAAATGTCACGTGACGTCTAGAAATTCCGACAAGCGGATCGATGAACGTCAAAAATTTACATTTTTTATCCGTTCCTGCCGACCTTATAAAAGCCGCTCGCTCTCATGTCTTACGATAAGATCCCTCTAAATACCCTTCGCAAAGAGTTTTGAGCAAAAAAACGGCCTTAAAAACAATTTTCGATCCAAAAAATCGATTTTTGTCGACCCGTGTTTTGCTGCTATTACCACAGTAACGTCAAACCCGAAACGCCCCCTGCCGGACATTCGTAACAACAGTAACAGATAGCAGATAACCTAAAATGTATCCTAAAATGTCCATATTGCGAATGTGGACAGGTGGGAAGCCTTAACCACATATTTCTTGAATGCCCAATAACTAAAATCGAAAATTTTGACATATACACAGAGCTAGTAAAATATTCTAAACACTCTGTTCTAAAAGGCACATACAGAATACAACTTTTGTGGTTGCTAACGTCAGTAACTTTGATACAGAATTGGACAGAATGATTAATAAAGTAATGCCGTTAATGCAGGTTCAATTCCGTGTTTTGCAATCGTACTGCATCTGACTCAGTATAGTGATAATAGACGCTAATAGACCATAGTTTATATAAACGATAATTCAATTAGAATTTTGTCGTTAAATAAAATTTTGCGGGTCCAAAGTCCGCGATTTGGCGGCGCTATGTTTGCATTCTTGAGACTATTGCATCATCAATAACGTGTATTATTTATTTTGCAGATTCTTTTTTTGAAATATATTGAGATAATGAAGAAGGTCAATGTTTAAAAGTTATACAAATATTAATATTTTTAATAGGAAAAACTCGCTGTTGATAAGTGATTCTTGATTAATTATCGTCAATTAATATTTTTGCTAATTTGTATCGCTTATTTCCATAGAATTTTTTGCAAAAACACAGAGCCCAACACACAAATAAATAATTTTTAATCATTGGTCGTTAAAGTGAATGTATTTATAACTTGTAATGCGTAGATGTAATCAAGAACCAGATGGAAACTGTTAATTTATTATGCATTTAAATATACCCTGCCTGACGTACAATGTTAACGCCAAGTTCAAAACCACATTTTAGTTGTGTGTGTAACAGGAATTTACAAACTCTTGCCAGAAAGTTTTATTTACTTTAATTCTGGAATATATTACAATAATCTTTTCTTTAGACCAAATCTTACAACCTGTATTCATGATATACCTAAAGTCAATTTATTCCCCTGTATCCAAGACTCTATAGTCAGGAAATTATGTGGCATTTGTCATTTTTACAGACAATATATTTTTTTATCTAGACAATGGTGTCTATATGCACATAAGCGATCATTTAACAGCCATAGACATGGTCGTAAAATCCATTTCGGCGTGCAGTCCATTGTCCTCCTAGCGACATAAAGCACAAATGAAGCAATATTACTCACGCACTCAATTAACACCGACTTATTGTTTGTATTTAAACGATAGTTAAAGGGGGTTAATGACGTTTGCGCCGTATTTCGTAATTAAGAATTGGTCGCCACTAATAAAACAGCTAGAGAAGCGATGTGCTGACTTTCAGGCTTAGGACGCTACGTTTTATATTTGGACAAACAATATTTTGCAGGGTGGGCGAATATTGTATAATTGGCTGAATTTGCACTTCACAAGTCCGAAAATAGACTCACCTTGGAAGTGATAAACAACTGAGCCATCGGTGGTGATTGCCAATTATGTTGGTGTCATTGTTACGTGCTGAACTAATTAATTTTGAACTATATAAACTCACTTCATAAGTTGTGCAACAGTGCGAAGAACGCTCTAGAATCAGTGGTTCCCAACCTGGTGGTAATTAGCCACTGAGGGGTAAAAAACGATTTTCTGAGGGGTAAAGACGAGAGAGATAACACAGGGCAACAAACAATTTTTTTCTGCAGAATCAGTTTGTACAATCAGACTATGATTATGAAGTACTCGTTGTATAATTAGTTTGTTTGAATTGACTCCGGTTCTTATAATAAACGATGCAATCAAAGTATAGTATAAGTTAAATTATTTTAATTTAAACCTCAATAAAGAATATTTTTGCTTTTTGTGTGGCCAGCAAGTCTTTATTTATCAAAACCAATCTTTGAACTAACTTTTTGAAATATAACATGTTACTCTACAACTTGCTGCTACTTTTTTATTAGGTCAGCAAAGTGGTTACACTAAATATCCCTGTTTTCTTTGTCTGTGGGCCAGTCGTGCAAAAAATGATCATTGGGATAGGAAAAACTGACCGTCGAGAATAAATATGACCGTATGAAAAGCTAACATCGTTCATGAACCATTGATAAGTCTTCTTCCACCACTACATATTAAATTTGGGCTAATTAAACACTTTGTGAAAGCTTTATATAAGCATGATGTTTGTTCCAAATATATTTGTTAATCATTTCCTGAGGCCAGGAAAATTAGAAGCGGGTATCTTTGATGAACCACAAATCACATGACTTAGGTTGAACTGGAAGCATGGACAAGCTTTGTATCAGTTATCGAATTTTTTTTTCGGGAAATCACCAAACTGAATAATATTAACAACACAAATCGTTGACAAAATTCTTCAAGTTACATTATTTTCATAGTCATTTAGATAAATTTTCTGACAATCTGAGTGATTGCAATGAAGAACAAGGGTTTCAGCAGTATAGATAACGGAGGAATGTTATAAAGGCCGATGGTATTGCCATATAATGGCAGACTAGTGCTGGACCTTAGAAAACGTAACACAAATCATTTACTTAATTTAAATTTGTGGTTTTTTAATTCTTTTAACAAATATTTTGTTATTTTCATATTTAGTAGACCAGACCTAAAATTGGCTAATAAATTTCATGCCGCAAAATCAATGTTCAACATTTCAAGACTTAGTATAGGCACTAGCTCTGTGTATAAGTCAAAATTTTCGATTTTAGTTATTGGGCATTCTAGAAATATGTGGTTAAGGCTTCCCACCTGTCCACATTCGCAATATGGACATTTTAGGATACATTTTAGGTTATCTGCTTTCTGTTACTGTTGTTACGAATGTCCGGCAGGGGGCGTTTCGGGTTTGACGTTACTGTGGTAATAGTAGCAAAACACGGGTCGACAAAAATCGATTTTTTGGATCGAAAATTGTTTTTAAGGCCGTTTTTTTGCTCAAAACTCTTTGCGAAGGGTATTTAGAGGGATCTTATCGTAAGACATGAGAGCGAGCGGCTTTTATAAGGTCGGCAGGAACGGATAAAAAATGTAAATTTTTGACGTTCATCGATCCGCTTGTCGGAATTTCTAGACGTCACGTGACATTTTCTCGAGGTCGCCTTCACCCGAAGAGGTACAAAATCGTGATTTTTTTTCAAAATTGACGCATTTAATTTACAATATATCGCGCAGTCCACGCGGAATTGTGTCCTTTTTTCAATTCGAGCGTCAAAAGTAATATCGAAAAGCCCAATTTTGCAGCTACTCGATCGCAAATGTCGGCGAAAATGGGCGATTCCGCTGAACGCGCCCTACACTTGAAAGTTCATAATTAGTATAGGTAGAAAAACTACTAAGCAAAAAATTTTCTTTCGATAATTTACAGCTTCTAGAGAAGAACGTATAAAATTCAGCCAAAAGTCGATTTCTTTGTTCTTCGCGAGTTCACGTTTGCCCAGTGGAAAAGTACCAGCTTACTATCCATTAGCTCTGGCTTAGCTTAGGCAATAAAAAAGCAATCGGTTCAAAAGTTGAAGTCGTGCTGGAAGCAGTCCGTTCCAATTCAAGCGGCCGTTCGCTGAATCGAGTTCAGAGTATCTATCTATGAGTTGTTCTCTTGACTTCTTGGACCAGATTTTCTTCGACGACGGACGATGGCGTGGTACAGCTGGACGTTGGAGGAGGAAGCACGGTACCGTGAAGAAGTAGTAGTGGAGTTGAGGACCGGTTTTACAGAACTCGTTCTGGTTGTTTGTGTGTATGTACGACACGTCCACGCGGTTTTATTACTACCTCTGTTCCGTGCCATTAAATTTTACTGCGCTACGTCGAGAATAAAACGAAACGCGTACGTACATACGAGAGTGCGAAGAAAGAAACGGGCGAAGAAAGAAAGCCGAAACTTGAGGTGTACATAAACCGACACGCGAAATTCAAGACGGCAAACAATAATCCTCGTTAAAATTATGGACGCCCGTTATAACTCGCGCTTGCGAATCAAATTTCGAAAAAGTTCCAAACGACTTCACTTCAAATGTACACTAATATTTGTTAATTTCAAAAGAAGGCGACGTATCTTCTTATCAGCGTATTTACAGTTGTATTAATTCGAGTTTTTGTCCACTTTAAAAGTGTAAACAACAATGTATATATATTTAAGGTCTGTTGAAAAAAGTTTGTAAGATAATGTATCGTTGTTGATTTAACTATTACTGTTTCTAAGTAAATAACAGATATGTAGTTAAACCATGTATCAATAATAAATATTATGTTAGCTATAATTAATAGAAATAATCGTATTTTCCATTTTTCGTAACAATTTTAATTATATGCCGTTAACGGCAATAGGCTCGTCGAAAGAGCCAGTGATTTATTAATCTTTTAATTTTGGGTCGAGTCGTGACCGGAATTACTGAAGTGCCAACCGTACGAACGCGCGGACTTATTCTATATTCTCGTCTCGTATATTCGCTTGCCATTTATCCTCGAATCTGTTTTTGTTTCCCTTATAAGGGCGCTATCCGTTTATGGGCAGTCTCTGTCCGCCATTCATGAAGAAATCTCGATTCAATTCAGCTGGGAGCAAATTGACTGGTGAAAAGAGCTGCTAAGGGTCTATTTTTGGACCCGCTTATCGTCCAAAATGGCAACAGATATGCCGATTCCTCTTTTGGACGTTTGCTAAAACTGCCTTTTGGTATAATGGAGACGATTATAACTGAGAACTGACTATTTACAGTTTTATAAAAGTTCATCATATTTTCAGTCGAGTAGAAATAGAAAATATTCCGCTCGATAAAGCACGCGTGTGACAGCTATGCGATAATAGAAACATGCAATATTTTGAATTAGAAAGGAGCACTTTAATCACATATGGGTGCTTTGCATCTTTGGTGCATTTTCCACAAAGCTTTCATTAAACTTACAACTTAATTACACGAGTACTCTATATATACAGTTGTTTTAAAGATAAATAGTGAAATCATGTGATAATATCTGAACACTTTTGCAATTTATTCAATTTTGTGAAGACAGAGCCAGAATCTGACAATTTGTAACACAGCGACGAAGATAAAAACATATAAGACCTCTTTTATATGAATATTTGCCTTTATGAATAAAATACATTATGGAAACAATGCATAATTCAAATTGTGAGTATTTGCAAAATATGTAGGTATTGTTTGTTGGAGAATATTAATAAAAAATGAGGCTGAATCATACAGTTGAGGAAGGCTATAAAATGGCATATTTGACCATAAATTTGCAAAATTTATTTGTTGTGTTTCACTGAAATTTTATTTTCAAATGATATATTGTCTCTACGAATTTATGTTTGTCATTTTTACTTTCCGGCTAGTGTTCTAGAAGAAACGTAACTGTAATCGACGAAAGAAATTTTGATAGAATCTAAGGGGACAGAAAACTTTAGGATACGTCCGAAAGATTTGCAATAAATTTTGGCCGAATCTTTTTTTATCCGGGCTAATATGGAAGTCAATTTTTTACGACGACGGGAAGTTGAGATTAGTGGCAGCGCTTTTGGGTGCTCCGACGCGGCCTTTATCGAATATATGCATGAAATTTCGAAACCGGCGCGTATAAAAATGCAAATGCGCTCCCGGGCATCGCCTAAACCGCGCGTAAAATTCAAGTTTTACGACACTGCACGACGCCGCCATGATCGTTATTTATTGGCCACTTTATTCGACTTTTCAACAGCCTCCAGAGCCTCCAGATTCGATTTGAATAAACAGAACGATAATGGCCACACGACGACGGCCATCTTTTTAATTAAGCTCTCCTCGACCCAAACAGAGACATACGCATCCTATTTCAGCAGGAAATACTATTTTCATAGCTGAACTAGTTCAGGATGGCACATACAAATGCGCGGAGCGAATTCTAATGTAGATTTAATACCCGCGGATACATCAGCTGTTCTGTTTTATCATCACCGTCACTGTAATTTGCAGTTACGACCTGTGCGCGCTCTGTCCACATTTCACAATAAAACCTGGACCTGTATTTATGTGTGTGTGTGTCGGCGTACGCTTTGCCCGGAGCTTCCGCTCAGCTGATACGACCCGAGTTCAACGAACCTGCCTAAGTGCGCGGCCATATTGGAGCTTCGCTCCTAGTAGAGAGCCTAGCTGCGCTCCTCGCGCCGTTGCATAGATACCTGGCGCTAGGCGACTCATTACGGCGATCCTCATAAGGATAAGTTAATCTTTTCTGTTGCGAGGAGCGCAGCTAGGCTCTCTACTAGGAGCAAAGCACTTAAGTGCGCGGCCATATTTGAGCCTCGCTCCTAGTAGAGAGCCTAGCTGCGCTCCTCGCGCCGTTGCATAGATACCTGGCGCTAGGCGACTCATTACGGCCATCCTCATAAGGATAAGTTAATCTTTTCTGTTGCGAGGAGCGCAGCTAGGCTCTCTACTAGGAGCGAAGCTCCAATATGGCCGCGCACTAACACAGTTTCGTAACATCACGAGCGCATTTCGCGCTGTTCGTTGCGCTGTGCTGAATTAGGGTTGCCAAATCATATTTATCCCATTTTTCGTTTCCATTTCTCTTGGGGTTTTTGATAGATTATAATTTCATATAAAATGTCCATCATTCTAGATCTAGTATTGTCAAAAACTTGTTTGAGTTCATCAACCATTCCGTTCAGTTCTAAATATCGTAAGGTTCTAAATACTGGCAACACTGGCGCAAGCTTTCAGCGGGCTGTAGGATGACGACCGGCGTTAGATGGATGCACCTTGTTTCCTGGTCGGTTATCTCTGCCTTTCCTAATTTACGTTGGACATATCGCGGCAATTTAGTAATCCTTGAGCGCGGTGCTTGCCAAAGAACAGTTTTTAGACGTGCACTTCGCACGAAATTGAAATGATTATGTTCTGGGACAGGTTAGCAACCAGGGAAGGGAGACATGCATAATATATGAGGCCTGGGGTAAAGCAAGATCTTCTTAAAAAGGATTGTAGTTACACAGAACAGCTAAATGCGAAAGAATAATTCAAACGATGCATTACAATTTGAACAAATTTTTTGTACTATAATTAGGTAAAAGTGATCACGACTGATTGTTTTATTATCTACTTTTACCAAAGTAAAACGTTATTTTTATCTCATTGTGTATCGAAGTTTATCTAATAAATATCTAAAAAAGAGATGCGACAGAAAAGTAATAAAAAAGGTTTCACTTAACTAATATACCTTTATTGATAAAATGATTAATACTAAGTGATAATATATAAGAGTGACAGATTGCAGATAAGGACGCAAAGTGTAATAACATTATTAACTGGATTATTTGGTTAGGGATTCAAATAAAGGTTCGTAATTTTTATTGAATGATTTGTTTATATTTACGAAATTCAACGGGAAAGAATAAATAATTGATAATATATAATCAATTCAAGCTTTAAGTACAAAAACGTACCTACGAAAAATGTCTTTACATAGATTTGAAGACTTATCTTTAAAATACTAGACTGCAAGGCGATCTTCTCTATAATCTGGATATTTGTAGACGATATAATCACTTTAATTTATCTACCAAAGTTCAACATTATTTTGGACAAACAATTATTGAAATCATCGATTTTGGAGATTGTACTTCAGATGTTACCTTGAAGAGGATTAAATGACATATAGGGAATTCTGTATGATCATTACACAGAGGGAAAAGTGTATTCGATACAACACGAATATCTTTGAGTGAAGAATATCACTTGTTTCTATATCCGCAGAAAGATCATTTGGTTGGTTGGTCATATGATTTTCTTGATGTTTCAAGTATTATGTTTTTTTTTTGTTTTAAGTATGAAGGAACTGCTTGAAAGGAATTATATCTGTTTTAAGCGATACGTACGGATACTTTTGAGTCAAGAAACTGTTTGGCTGTTGAAGCATGTACATTTCTCACCCAACAAAATGTTGTTGTTGTACAACGAACGTCTTACTCTTATTATATGTAGAAGAATAACATTTTCTTCGTCAGAGCAAAATATATTCAACAGAAACATACTAAACTCTTAAACCGGAAGAATAAGCCGTTGAAATAACTACATATTCAAGAATAAAGTTCTTTCTGTGTACTACAATCCTGGTTTTCCTCATAATCCTTGTAAGTCACCCATGAAATAAAACACTTATGCATAGATGTAAACAAACAATATACGAACACTCAATATCGTCGAACTTATATAGCGGTGATATGTGTCAAAAGACGCGAGAAACTGTGAGCGCCATCTGTAAAGTAATTGCACAACTTTCTATGTATCTCTCAGAGTAAGAACCTCGGATCAAGAAACTGTTTTTTCGTTGAAGCATATATATTTTTTGTCCAACGAAATATTTTTCTTGTTGTCAGACGAACGTCTACTTTTTTATAGAAGAACGTGTTTTTCTTCGTCAGTGAAAAATAATACTTAACATAAACATACTAAACTGTCGTCGTTGTATGAAAGGCATCATGTTTGAAGAACACCACAACAGTTTTTGCACAATTTTGGAGATGATCGAGTGGCCCTTTCGTTAAGGATTATTAGACAAAGCATTGTAAGTAGTCCCTCTATTTTGTCGAATTTCTAACGTTACCGGTCGCGGGTAAGTAAAGATTATGCCGCAGATAGCTGGAAGTAAACCAGATCTCGCAAACATCGAGAGCAATTTCATTTCAGCCCGCACAAATTACGAACGCTTTAGAACGAAAGTTTCACAAATCCCACATTTAATGACACACTACAGACACACCGGAGAAATTAGGGCCAATTTTGTTGCACTGTAATCACTTTCTTTTCGCTGCTTCCTGAACCCGGAGGAACCACTATCTATTCACGGTACCATAAAGGACTCTAACGACTTAGACGGCGAAGCGTGGACCGTGGTGCTTTATTCGCTGTGGAAATTGTTTTTTATATACATAAATTAATAATTAAGATAAGAACGCTAATGATCAACACTAGATGCATATAGTGATGATGTCATCATTAAGCACTACTACTTTCTTCTAGTAAGACGAGAAAGAAACGTCACAAAAACGCATGTTATAATAACTGCTGGAAATGAGAAATTTCAAGTAGATCGAAAGGTTCCCATGCGATTCTAGTTAAGCAAAACTCCACAAAAGAACCAATTTAAATACCGACCCGCTTCAAAAGTCGAAAACCGATTCGAGAAATCCACGGACAAGCCTCTTGAATGAAGTCTAACTGTGTTCCTCGATCCACTCGGCTACAATTTACAATATCTGATACATATAAGGCCGATTATTAGCATTGTAAATCTAGGAGAAACTTCAGGTCGACCAATATGCTACACAAACGAAATTTCTACTCTGGAGGTTTGTTGACCCGGCCTGAGCAATGACATCATCGCCATGTAGAAGTAGAAGATTTGCCGGGTCATTGTGCAGTTTTTTTCTATTCGCTCCGAGGCTGGCTTCCTGCATAGGAGGTAATATATAGAATTTGTAGGTTAATATGAGCGCCTTGGGCGGCTAACGTTTTCTACGAGCGCTTAGCAACAGAAATGTGTATCGCCCATTATGTGGATACAATTCTGTAGATCTTACGGCTTAATCATACACTTAAAAGACTTAAAAGACGTCGCTACTTTGTTCTCGAAAAAAACGGGCGATTTTCTTGCGTATATCGTGTGCGGGCCATCAAATATGAAAGGACGGTCGATTTATCCTGGAACGAATATAGCGAGAAGCCGATCCCGCTGTACATAATACTCTTTTGGTACATTAGATCCTCGCTGTTCCTGACAGATTTATAATATTCTCAGTTGATTTTTTCCCCTACCGTCGTATATTCAGGCCGCCCCAGTGGGCGGATATAGGCCGTTCTACCTCATAACTTCTACTGACGTCTAGCCCCCGGAAGGGAGCTGAAATCATATCCTATTTATTTATGAACCATAACAAACTATGAATACGAGACTTGACTTGCTCTACGCCAAAACACAAAGGATCCGGAATTTTACGTCCGCACATCAACAAGAGATTTGTGGATGTTTACTAGTTGCGGTTCTTTTTCTTAAAAACAGAAATTCTGCAGAAGATTATAACCACCTTGGTTTACTTTGTTAGAGACTTCATGACGTCTTATATTGTTTTCTTAACGAGATAGCTTTATAAAATGTTTGTCGTTCATATTTTGACTTGGCCAGCAAGCTCCTGTTTTGTACCTCCAGTTCCAAAACTCGCTGTGTCTGTAATTGTACTTATTATCAAAATAGCGCCCTAATTAATCTAAAAAGGGTTATGTTACATGTTCAACCACTCGTTACGCCGATTCGAGTCGCGCTCCGCAATGATTCTCCCGCACAAAATAATGTTGTACGTTGAACGGATGTCGTCTGTATGGTTTCGTCAATTTCCTTTGTCTCTTAAAAGAGAACGTATAATTTATTCTAAATACCATACATCGCAAATTTGCGACTTATATGTCACGTTATAAGCCATTATTTCCCTCCATATGTTTTGTAACAAAAGAAGGGAAATTAACCGGATTGTCTGCATCCTTCCCCTGATTATAGGCTAGACCAATCAACAAGTTTCAATGTATTATTTTATTAAGTTAAGTTATACAGACATTCTGAGCATTAAAATATGGTTTTAGGAACACCTCACCTTATAAACCAGTGCGAACTGAATGATTTGGTTAAAGACTTAGATTTGGATAAAGACTTAGATTTGGATAAAGACTCCGAGTTATTGGGTTCTAGGCTACAGGAATGGAGGCGCGACAGTGTCTTTTTTACAAAGCGTAACGAACATTTTAAAGCATATTTTAAAATGGAAGGATCCACAGGATCCTTCTGAATGGTGGCTTTTTATCGATTCATCAAAACACAGCTTGAAGTATCGCTGTATCTTTAAATCTAGACCTGTTACAATAAATCCACTTTCAGTTTCTAGTAACGTGCTAAGCCTAATGTTTTTATTTCTAAGAATTACCACTGTGTTTGGAGATTTTTTTTTGTTTCAGCCGAACGCAATTAACTTTTCGTGCAACTCAATTACATTGTAACAATTTCTCTGGTGTCATTAGGATAATTAAAGTTTAATTATGATAGCGTTGCTCAATACGGCCCCTGTTGGTCGAAGTTATTACCAGACAGGAATCGCAAGGTTTGCGCACGACAGCCGAGAGAGCACGTTTAACTTTTAATGAGGAAAGTTTCTCGCGCCCCGCAGGACCAATTGTATTGTTTTTTTCAGTTGTTTCGCTTGCTTGCGTTTCGAAAATTCGCCAACAGGCCTCAGAGAGATCTCTGACAACCAGCTCCCTCCCCATTTCTCTACTGAAAACGTTAAATTAAATTTGTTAATTAGTTTCAGAGAAACAGGAAACATTGAATATGTTTTGCCTTACGTCTTTTATGAACTTGCCTTATGAATTTATTAAGTTTGTTTCATTATATATATTATCTATATAATTTTTCTTGCAGATCGCCAGTCCGATCGTAGAGGATGATCCATTAAGTTTGAATGACAAAGAAAGATATTGGTGCAAGAGAAGATTGCGGTGTAACCTGGTACCCTCATTGTAAAGTTTGTCTCTGAGTCACGAACTAACTCTGCACGGGGAAATAAAGTGATAAGAAAGACGGAAGAAAGGACAAAGGAAATAAATGGGAGGACGTTCAGCGAGAACGGGTGTATCGTAAAAAACAAAAGAGGCGTTCAAAAGTGTGCACACATAACCCTAATTTTCGGACCGGCTGACTTCCCCTCGCCCTACGGCCCTCAGCCTGAATTCTTTGTTCGATTTGAATATGAAGTTGCACCAGGGTTGCCACATCTCGACTCTTCTATGTGGACTTCTTAATAAAAACGTTTCATTTTGAGGTTAGACCGGCGAAATTATACTCAAAGTTCTATGGAGTGGTTTAGAACTAAGAAGAGCACTGTGACATATGCAACCAATTATACCCGTATATTTGGTTGCATACACAACTGTGCTCTACTTAGTTTAAAGCATCTATAACATACCATAAGACACTAGTTAATACTTTCACCATCAGATTGGCGATTCTTTTGCTCGTTGAGGCGAATTGAACTCTCTTGCCTGATCTGGCAACCCTGAGTAGTAGTAGGTCCCGGTTGGGCATCGGGACAAAGAACTATCCGAAGCGCATGCGTCAGTAAAAGCACGGCACTGTTCTACCCCTGTAGCTTGAATGCTCTTTGTCCAAAGTGAACCTAACAGTACGTGAAAATAAGGTCGAATTTTGAGCGATCGCGTCGACTGTTTCGTAGATTGTATGAGTGTGAATTATTATTATTACTGGGGATATAACCGAGATGGAAGATTAAACGGGGAGTCCTGTGGAACAGAGAGGACCTCTATTTAGGTTTCCAGCCCCTGGCAACAGTCGGTTACGGGCATTTACGATTTTAATTTTAGATCATCTCCGGTGACAGTCGACTATTATTAATATTATTGAGGATTTCTTTTTCACGGTAACAAAAAAATCGGCGAGCTGCCATCGGCAGATCCTTTCCGGGAGGGAGCTTACGCACAAAGGAAATCCTCCGAAATTGGAAAAAGTCATCCCCACGGAGCACTCCTCAGCGAATAAAACTTTAATAATAAGTCACTATATTTCCTTGCAAGGTGTATAGACAACATTTACCCATGCAAAATTTTGATAGTTCGATAAAAAAGCCCGTATCAATTCGTAATATGCCGCTAAGAGCCAACATCCTAATTTGTTTGATGTTAATATGTCAACGGTAGGTGAATAGCTGTGACAATAGCCATTGTGTCGTGCGCTACCCTGTTAAAAGCACAAGTAGAGGGCAGATTACGGGAAACCCTGAAATTCTCGCGCATCAGTCGTGTGTATATGTTTCCTTTGTGTATTGTTAGCGAAAATGGAACAGAGAATTCATACACGATCCTCCCCTAGCCGGCACCGTGTAGCAATTCACGGTAGGGTCCCGGCAAAGGGTTGTTACGCGTCACCATTTAATGGAAAATCTTTAGGTCTTCCCCCCTTGTATATGGGGTTGGAAGGTAGGTGCTCCGTGTTGCTTTAATCATAATTATGCAAATAGGCCAGAGACGTTTGCGTAACATGGAAATGTGCTGTCGAAAGTGGAGAACTCAAAGGTGTATTTGGCTAATGAGATAATATATTTAGGTTGCTCATTAGGGAGTCAAAGGGTTCACGATCGAGGACGCTGAGATATGTACAAGATATAATAAATATAAATTGATGATTGTTTATTTATGGCTCGGATGTATATACACTCGGTTGCAAAATAGTATTGACGCAGGCCGAACTGGTGATTGAAGATTGCAGTATTTATAAACTTGCACTTATCTCGATGCCGATTGTTTATTTTAATGTTTCGGGTACGAATAGAATCATGTACACAATTGTAAATGCCAAAATCAAGGCTACAGCCATCAAAAGAGCAATATCATTTTGTACATGTCAAAATTGTATTCATACAACACAATACATAAAATAATTTGCTCAATATATTCATGTTAAAAATGTCTGCTGAGGCCACTGCATCTTTTCTTTCGCACACTGCAAGAAGAATTAATATCTTTTCAGAAAAATATCCGGGATGGCCCTCACCCTACTTTCCAACCAAATCGTTGGCACAATGACCTATGTGAAGTTAGCCCCCATCCCCCTCTTATGGGAACTTACGTGTATCGAAAAATACTAATTACTCCACTGTCTTAAGAGATACCACAATGAAACTAACACTGTTCGAAAGAACGTTCTTTGGCCAAACCAAACGTGGAAATGCCCCGTCTCAACTATTTAAATTAGTATATGTAATTAATGAATACCTTCCGAGATGTCACGAAAATTTCTTAAAAATCGGGATATGTTTGAGAGTCTGTATCTCGTTGACCCATTGTTCAATTTTAACAAAATAAACGCCATTCGATTCCCTATTCTTTTTACTGTTGATATCTGGAAATGCCCGGTCGCAAATTGGAAGGGCTGAGGTAGTACAGGTGATCAACCGTCGCCGTGCTGCGCGAGAGCCTATGTTTAACGTCCAGCCCCCCTCTTATGGAAACTTACGTGTATCAAAAAACACTAATTACTCCACTGTCTTAAGAGATACCGCAATGAAACTAACACTGTTCGAAAGAACGTTCTTTGGCCAAACCAAAAGTGGAAATGCCCCGTCTCAAATATTTAAATTAGTATATGTAATTAATGAATACCTTCCGAGATGTCACGAAAATTTCGCAAAAATCGGGATGTTTGAGAGTCTGTATCTCGTTGACCCATTGTTCAATTTTAACAAAATAAACGCCATTCGATTCCCTATTCTTTTTACTGTTGATATCTGGAAATGCCCGGTCGCAAATTGGAAGGGCTGAGGTAGTACAGGTGATCAACCGTCGCCGTGCTGCGCGAGAGCCTATGTTTAACGTCCAGCCCCCCTCTTATGGAAACTTACGTGTATCAAAAAACACTAATTACTCCACTGTCTTAAGAGATACCGCAATGAAACTAATACTGTTCGAAAGAACGTTCTTTGGCCAAACCAAAAGTGGAAATACCCCGTCTCAAATATTTAAATTAGTATATGTAACTAGAAACTGAAAGTAGATTTATTGTAACAGGTCTAGATGACCCATCCAATCTGGTCGCTCTTTGACATAATTAGCAATTAACAAAATCAGCTTATACACGGCGAAATATTACGAATAATAAATTAATAAAAGAAACTACTCACAGAATTGGTGGTCGACTTTGTAGTCTCCGGCCTCAGGTTCCGTTCCAGTCCGAAAGAAGTGCTTGTGCACAAATAATATCAAGGTATTTTCACAAATTTGGCTTTTGTCTTTAGTGTGTGGAATATTATAGCTAAAAATTTTCGAAAAGAAAACCGACAGGTTAAATCACTTGGCTCAAATGCATTTAAAGTTACTGATGAGAAACAGAAATTGGTACACAACCAGATAACAAGTAAGGGGCACAGTGCAGGGAAAACAGTCACGATTTGCTGACACGAGGGCATCGTGTCAGCAAATCGTGAACAAAAAAAAAACCACGACACTTTACGATGAACTATGTACTTAGAAGTAATTTCGCAATTTGTCTTGCCTTCTTTTAGAAGACGAATTTTATAGTGTGCAAAAACACCATCCTTTACGAAAATTTTAATACACATAATAAACTTATTTATTATGTTTTTTTTTAGAAGGCAAATTGTAGAATCTGGAAAACCATCATCAACCACGACAATCTCAGTAACATAAACATACCAATAAACACATTATTATACTGCCAATGTGTCATATTTGATGATGAACTACTAACTGAATTGCATAAAACTAATGCAGCAATTTGTCTTGTTTTTTTTTTTAGAAGACAAATTGTAGAATATGTAAAACCATCATCAACTACGACAATCTTAATAACATAAACATACCATAAAATACATTATTATACGGCCAAGGTGTCATATTTGATGATGAAATAGTAAATGAACTGCATAAATCTAATGCAACAATTTGTCTTGTTTTTTTTTTTAAGACAAATTGTAGAATCTGAAAAACCATCATCAACTACGACAATCTTAATAACATAAACATACCATAAAATACATTATTATACGGCCAAGGTGTCATATTTGATGATGAAATACTAAATGAACTGCATAAATCTAATGCAACAATTTGTCTTGTTTTTTTTTTTAGAAGACAAATTGTAGAATATGTAAAACCATCATCAACTACGACAATCTTAATAACATAAACATACCATAAAATACATTATTATACGGCCAAGGTGTCATATTTGATGATGAAATAGTAAATGAACTGCATAAATCTAATGCAACAATTTGTCTTGTTTTTTTTTTTTAGAAGACAAATTGTAGAATATGTAAAACCATCATCAACTACGACAATCTTAATAACATAAACATACCATAAAATACATTATCATACGGCCAAGGTGTCATATTTGATGATGAAATAGTAAATGAACTGCATAAATCTAATGCAACAATTTGTCTTGTTTTTTTTTTTTTTTTAGAAGACAAATTGTAGAATATGTAAAACCATCATCAACTACGACAATCTTAATAACATAAACATACCATAAAATACATTATCATACGGCCAAGGTGTCATATTTGATGATGAAATACTAAATGAACTGCATAATCTAATGCAACAATTTGTCTTGTTTTTTTTTTGTTAGAAGACAAATTTTAGAATATGTAAAACCATCATCAACTACGACAATCTTAATAACATAAACATACCATAAAATACATTATTATACGGCCAAGGTGTCATATTTGATGATGAAATACTAAATGAACTGCATAAATCTAATGCAACAATTTGTCTTGTTTTTTTTTTTTTAGAAGACAAATTGTGGAATGTGTAAAACCATCATCAACTACGACAATCTTAATAACATAAACATACCATAAAATACATTATTATACGGCCAAGGTGTCATATTTGATGATGAAATAGTAAATGAACTGCATAAATCTAATGCAACAATTTGTCTTGTTTTTTTTTTTTTTTTTTTTTTTTTTTTTTAGAAGACAAATTGTGGAATGTGTAAAACCATCATCAACTACGACAATCTTAATAACATAAACATACCATAAAATACATTATTATACGGCCAAGTGTCATATTTGATGATGAAATAGTAAATGAACTGCATAAATCTAATGCAACAATTTGTCTTGTTTTTTTTTTTAGAAGACAAATTATAGAATATGTAAAACCATCATCAACTACGACAATCTTAATAACATAAACATACCATAAAATACATTATTATACGGCCAAGGTGTCATATTTGATGATGAAATACTAAATGAACTGCATAAATCTAATGCAACAATTTGTCTTGTTTTTTTTTTTTTTTAGAAGACAAATTGTGGTATGTGTAAAACCATCATCAACTACGACAATCTTAATAACATAAACATACCATAAAATACATTATTATACGGCCAAGTGTCATATTTGATGATGAAATAGTAAATGAACTGCATAAATCTAATGCAACAATTTGTCTTGTGTTTTTTTTTAGAAGACAAATTGTATAATCTGGAAAACCATCATCAACTACGACACTCTTAATAACATAAACATACCATAAAATACATTATTATACGGCCAAGGTGTCATATTTGATGATGAAATAGTAAATGAACTGCATAAATCTAATGCAACAATTTGTCTTGTGTTTTTTTTTTTTAAGACAAATTGTAGAATCTGAAAAACCATCATCAACTACGACAAGCTTAATAACATAAACATACCATAAAATACATTATTATATGGCCAAGGTGTCATATTTGATGATGAAATAGTAAATGAACTGCATAAATCTAATGCAACAATTTGTCTTGTGTTTTTTTTTTAGAAGACAAATTGTATAATCTGGAAAACCATCATCAACTACGACACTCTTAATAACATAAACATACCATAAAATACATTATTATACGGCCAAGGTGTCATATTTGATGATGAAATAGTAAATGAACTGCATAAATCTAATGCAACAATTTGTCGTTTTTTTTTTTAGAAGACAAATTGTAGAATATGTAAAACCATCATCAACTACGACAATCTTAATAACATAAACATACCATAAAATACATTATTATACGGCCAAGGTGTCATATTTGATGATGAAATAGTAAATGAACTGCATAAATCTAATGCAACAATTTGTCTTGTTTTTTTTTTTTTTAGAAGACAAATTATAGAATATGTAAAACCATCATCAACTACGACAATCTTAATAACATAAACATACCATAAAATACATTATCATACGGCCAAGGTGTCATATTTGATGATGAAATAGTAAATGAACTGCATAATCTAATTCAACAATTTGTCTTGTTTTTTTTTTTTTTTGTTAGAAGACAAATTGTAGAATATGTAAAACCATCATCAACTACGACAATCTTAATAACATAAACATACCATAAAATACATTATCATACGGCCAATGTGTCATATTTGATGATGAAATAGTAAATGAACTGCATAAATCTAATGCAACAATTTGTCTTGTTTTGTTTTTTTTTAGAAGACAAATTATAGAATATGTAAAACCATCATCAACTACGACAATCTTAATAACATAAACATACCATAAAATACATTATCATACGGCCAAGGTGTCATATTTGATGATGAAATAGTAAATGAACTGCATAATCTAATGCAACAATTTGTCTTGTTTTTTTTTTGTTAGAAGACAAATTGTAGAATATGTAAAACCATCATCAACTACGACAATCTTAATAACATAAACATACCATAAAATACATTATCATACGGCCAATGTGTCATATTTGATGATGAAATAGTAAATGAACTGCATAAATCTAATGCAACAATTTGTCTTGTTTTTTTTTTTAGAAGACAAATTGTAGAATATGTAAAACCATCATCAACTACGACAATCTTAATAACATAAACATACCATAAAATACATTATTAAACGGCCAATGTGTCATATTTGATGATGAAATAGTAAATGAACTGCATAAATCTTATGCAACAATTTGTCTTGTTTTTTTTTTTTTTTTTAGAAGACAAATTATATAGTATGTAAAACCATCATCAACTACGACAATCTTAATAACATAAACATACCATAAAATACATTATTAAACGGCCAAGGTGTCATATTTGATGATGAAATAGTAAATGAACTGCATAAATCTAATGCAACAATTTGTCTTGTTTTTTTTTTTTAGAAGACAAATTGTAAAATATGTAAAACCATCATCAACTACGACAATCTTAATAACATAAACATACCATAAAATACATTATTAAACGGCCAATGTGTCATATTTGATGATGAAATAGTAAATGAACTGCATAAATCTAATGCAACAATTTGTCTTGTTTTTTTTTTTTTTTAGAAGACAAATTATAGAATATGTAAAACCATCATCAACTACGACAATCTTAATAACATAAACATACCATAAAATACATTATCATACGGCCAAGGTGTCATATTTGATGATGAAATAGTAAATGAACTGCATAATCTAATGCAACAATTTGTCTTGTTTTTTTTTTGTTAGAAGACAAATTGTAGAATATGTAAAACCATCATCAACTACGACAATCTTAATAACATAAACATACCATAAAATACATTATCATACGGCCAATGTGTCATATTTGATGATGAAATAGTAAATGAACTGCATAAATCTAATGCAACAATTTGTCTTGTTTTTTTTTTTTTTAGAAGACAAATTGTAGAATATGTAAAACCATCATCAACTACGACAATCTTAATAACATAAACATACCATAAAATACATTATTAAACGGCCAAGGTGTCATATTTGATGATGAAATAGTAAATGAACTGCATAAATCTAATGCAACAATTTGTCTTGTTTTTTTTTTTTTTTAGAAGACAAATTGTAGAATATGTAAAACCATCATCAACTACGACAATCTTAATAACGTAAACATACCATAAAATACATTATTATACGGCCAAGGTGTCATATTTGATGATGAAATAGTAAATGAACTGCATAAATCTAATGCAACAATTTGTCTTGTTTTTTTTTTTAGAAGACAAATTGTAGAATATATAAAACCATTATCAACTACGACAATCTTAATAACATAAACATACCATAAAATACATTATTATACGGCCAAGGTGTCATATTTGATGATGAAATACTAAATGAACTGCATAAATCTAATGCAACAATTTGTCTTGTTTTTTTTTTTTAGAAGACAAATTGTAGAATATGTAAAACCATCATCAACTACGACAATCTTAATAACATAAACATACCATAAAATACATTATTATACGGCCAAGGTGTCATATTTGATGATGAAATAGTAAATGAACTGCATAAATCTAATGCAACAATTTGTCTTGTTTTTTTTTTTTTTAGAAAACAAATTGTAGAATCTGAAAAACCATCATCAACTACGACAAGCTTAATAACATAAACATACCATAAAATACATTACTGTACGTCCAACGTGTCATGTTTGATGATGAAATATTATATGAACTACATGAAACTAATTCAACATTTTGTCTGTTCAACAATTTGTCTTGCTTTTTTTTTAGAAGACATATTGTAGAATCTGGAAAACCATCATCAACTACGACAATCTTAATAATATGAACATACCATAAAATACATTATTAAACGGCCAAGGTGTCATATTTGATGATGAAATACTACATGAACTGCATGAAACTAATTCAGCATTTTGTCTGTTAAACAATTTGTCTTTATTATTTTTTTTTAGAAGACAAATTGTAGAATCTGGAAAACCAACATCAACTACGACAATCTTAATAACATAAACATACCATAAAATATATTATTATACGGCCAAGGTGTCATATTTGATGATGAAATAGTAAATGAACTGCATAAATCTAATGCAACAATTTGTCTTGTGTTTTTTTTTTCTTTTAAGACAAATTGTAGAATCTGAAAAACCATCATCAACTACGACAAGCTTAATAACATAAACATACCATAAAATACATTACTGTACGTCCAACGTGTCATGTTTGATGATAAAATATTATATGAACTGCATGAAACTAATTCAACATTTTGTCTGTTCAACAATTTGTCTTGCTTTTTTTTAGAAGACATATTGTAGAATCTGGACAATCTTAATAATATGAACATACCATAAAATACATTATTAAACGGCCAAGGTGTCATATTTGATGATGAAATACTATATGAACTGCATGAAACTAATTCAGCATTTTGTCTGTTAAACAATTTGTCTTGTTTTTTTTATTATTTTTTTTTTAGAAGACAAATAATTGTATAATCTGGAAAACCATCATCAACTACGACAATCTTAGTAACATAACATATCATAAAACACATTATTATACGGCCAATGCGTCATATTTGATGATAAACATATAGGCATTTCCACCTTACTTACAATAGCAATTAATTTTTTTTTCAGAAGACAAACTGTGAAATTTTGGAAAACTATGATTTAGAGATTTAGTTCGTTATGTCATTTTTAGAAGGTACCAATTATTTTCTGAAATTGTTATTTCTATCATATACTTTATCGGCATTGTTGCAAACGAATGGGATATGAGACATCCGATCAAAAGACATTTAACAACTATGGCCAAAACTAAATAAATACAAGAATGCCCTCAACACCCACCATAATCTCGAGACAATCCAACCAGCCATTCTCGAAGGACGATTATATATGAAAAAAACAAATAAATCAATCTGTGGTAAGATTGCATATTAAAAGAAATATTAGGGTGATGTTACAGCTATACCAATTCTTGCTTCAGGCATTTTATGCAGTTGAGCCAATATAATATCAAATTCAAAACATTTTCGAACTACATAATCCAATTTAAGACACAATACAAAGCCAAACTGTTAAAATACGATAATAATATTGTGATCAAACACTTACCACGAGTCCGTCTTGTTTTTCGCGAGTAAAGTCCGAGAAAATTAAACTGCGTAGTCCGTATTTCACATCGCGGTATTAGAAAACGATAATAAAATAAATAACTATTGGTTAAAAGTTGGTAAGTAGAATAAAATAAAATAGATACCGAAACGTAGACAAAACAGACAATACAACTACGTAGTAAACGGAAAATTGCCAAATTTCGTCTTAAATAAACCGAATAATTTAGAAAAAAACCTTTATAATCAATAGTATTGATTCATTATCCATTTTCCCGATGTTTTCCAAACCGTTTATGTTGTTTCCGACGCGAACACGATGCGCGAGAAAAACCGGCAGTTAATACAAAGAAACCCGGCGAAAATCCTCGCGAAAACCTGGGAAAATCGCGAAATCACATCGCCGAGGCACTTGGCATAGTCACTGATCACTTGTTTTAATTAAGCCGTTGATTAGTTAGCGAATTTTAGATAAAAATACGAGCAAAATTATAACTACGTGCGCCCACAACGACCCGAACGACACATTGGTCATTGCATTTTCGATATCGAGCGCACCGATGTACTGGTTTGCTGGACTGGGGGCTGTTTTTTGTAGTTAAAAGGTTCCTTCAGGTATAGGTGTGATTCAAAGTCGATTATTCACGATTACATACAGCGATAACAGCATTTTCGTACCTAAATATGTCAAAATTTTCCTTATTAATTATAACTTTATTTTTCTATATGGCTTCTCTCAACCTTAGATATGTAATAATTCGGAAAATCATACTATAATCTACGCGTTAGCGATATCTAATCATTTGTCGACAAGAAATAGCTCATAAATGGCTTTCAATACAAGTGCTGTGGACCGTTTAGAGTAAACAGACCTAGATTGCTGGTTAAATTAGAGTTTGAGCGATTATTAACAGCTTGCGCCGTAATTTTCGTGACTAATTAATTAAGTAATCTATCTGCAAAGCAGATCAACGAAGAAACAGCTATTATTTTGCCAACAAAATTTCCCTAAAACAACTTAAAACCGCTTAATTGGATTTAGTACAACCGCATGTATCTACAATCATATTAGGCAGTTCTTGTTATTGAAATAATACCGTTGGTGAAATTAGTACTGGCAATAGTTATGGGCAGCAACCTTTACTTAACATTTCATTTAACAATGCTAAATTATTGAGCGTAAAAAAAGCATTGTAGGCATCCCCCAGGTCATATCAAAAATTTAGCCTTCTCGGTTCATTTGCATTTCTAACCCGTTTTTCCGTCGTAATGACTGGACTACCAGCCCAAATTTCGAATTAGTCCTTAGTTGCGCATACACTTTTGTGCTTTTTAAATAGTCATAAACACTAGTGTAGGTAGACCGCATAGGTGCACGCACCACCTAGTAGGTAGACCGCCTAGGCCCATAGAACCCCTAGGCGCATAGAACTCCTAGGCCCATAGAACGCCTAGGCGCATAGAACTCCTAGGCCCATAGAACGCCTAGGCGCACGCACCGCTTAGTAGGTGCGTTGAGGAAAGAGCAAAAAAATAAATAAAATGTTCGGAAAAAACACTTGTATACTATAAAAATATTTTGTAGGTGATAAAGAAACATCCTGTATACGGTTCATTGCGAACACCTTGTATATTCTAAAAGAGATAGCTTGTATATGTAAAATTATAACATTCTAGAAATAGCAAAAAAATAAAATAAATAAAGTGTTCGGAAAAGTCGCCTGTATAGGATAAAAATATTTTGTAGCTACTAAAAAAACATCCTGTATACGGTCTATTCCGAACACCAGTATATGAGTAAAGAGATAGCTTGTGTTTGTAAAATTATAAAACATTCTGAAAAGAGCAAAAAAAATATAATGTGCACTTTAAAATATATTTGGAGGTCGATAAAGGCCCCATTTTGGGGCCCAAACCAAATTTTTACATTTGAAAACGCTCCCCACAGGTTAACCTATAGTGGCAGCTCACAGGATTTACGTGTGAGCACGCGTTTAAAAGTCGCGCTGAAAGTTGCAAGAGATACCGCAATGAAACTAATACTGTTCGAAAGAACGTTCTTTGGCCAAACCAAAAGTGGAAATGCCCTGTCTCAAATATTTAAATTAGTATATGTAATTAATGAATACCTTCCGAGATGTCACGAAAATTTCTTAAAAATCGGGATGTTTGAGAGTCTGTATCTCGTTGACCCATTGTTCAATTTTAACAAAATAACGCCATTCGATTCCCTATTCTTTTTACTGTTGATATCTGGAAATGCCCGGTCGCAAATTGGAAGGGCTGAGGTAGTACAGGTGATCAACCGTCGCCGTGCTGCGCGAGAGCCTGTGTTTAACTTCCAGCCCCCCTCTTATGGAAACTTACGTGTATCAAAAAACACTAATTATTCCACTGTCTTAAGAGATACCGCAATGAAACTAACACTGTTCGAAAGAACGTTCTTTGGCCAAACCAAAAGTGGAAATGCCTCGTCTGAAATATTTAAATTAGTATATGTAATTAATTAATACCTTCCGCGATGTCACAAAAATTTCGTAAAAATCGGGATGTTCGAGAGTCTGTATCTCATTGACCCATTGTTCAATTTTAACAAAATAAACGCCATTCGATTCCCTATTCTTTTTACTGTTGATATCTGGAAATGCCCGGTCGCAAATTGGAAGGGCTGAGGTAGTACAGGTGATCAACCGTCGCCGTGCTGCGCGAGAGCCTGTGTTTAACTTCCAGCCCCCCTCTTATGGAAACTTACGTGTATCAAAAAACACTAATTACTCCACTGTCTTAAGAGATACCGCAATGAAACTAACACTGTTCGAAAGAACGTTCTTTGGCCAAACCGAAAGTGGAAATGCCCCGTCTCAAATATGTAAATTAGTATATGTAATTAATTAATACCTTCCGCGATGTCACAAAAATTTCGTAAAAATCGGGATGTTTGAGAGTCTGTATCTCGTTGACCCATTGTTCAATTTTAACAAAATAACGCCATTCGATTCCCTATTCTTTTTACTATTGATATCTGGAAATGCCCGTTCGCAAATTGGAAGGGCTGAGGTAGTACAGGTGATCAACCGTCGCCGTGCTGCGCGAGAGCCTGTGTTTAACTTCCAGCCCCCCTCTTATGGAAACTTACGTGTATCAAAAAACACAAATTACTCCACTGTCTTAAGAGATACCGCAATGAAACTAACACTGTTCGAAAGAACGTTCTTTGGCCAAACCAAAAGTGGAAATGCCCCGTCTCAAATATTTAAATTAGTATATGTAATTAATGAATACCTTCCGAGATGTCACGAAAATTTCTTAAAAATCGGGATGTTTGAGAGTCTGTATCTCGTTGACCCATTGTTCAATTTTAACAAAATAACGCCATTCGATTCCCTATTCTTTTTACTATTGATATCTGGAAATGCCCGGTCGCAAATTGGAAGGGCTGAGGTAGTACAGGTGATCAACCGTCGCCGTGCTGCGCGAGAGCCTGTGTTTAACTTCCAGCCCCCCTCTTATGGAAACTTACGTGTATCAAAAAACACTAATTACTCCACTGTCTTAAGAGATACCGCAATGAAACTAACACTGTTCGAAAGAACGTTCTTTGGCCAAACCAAAAGTGGAAATGCCCCGTCTCAAATATTTAAATTAGTATATGTAATTAATGAATACCTTCCGAGATGTCACGAAAATTTCTTAAAAATCGGGATGTTTGAGAGTCTGTATCTCGTTGACCCATTGTTCAATTTTAACAAAATAACGCCATTCGATTCCCTATTCTTTTTACTGTTGATATCTGGAAATGCCCGGTCGCAAATTGGAAGGGCTGAGGTAGTACAGGTGATCAACCGTCGCCGTGCTGCGCGAGAGCCTGTGTTTAACTTCCAGCCCCCCTCTTATGGAAACTTACGTGTATCAAAAAACACTAATTACTCCACTGTCTTAAGAGATACCGCAATGAAACTAACACTGTTCGAAAGAACGTTCTTTGGCCAAACCAAAAGTGGAAATGCCCCGTCTCAAATATTTAAATTAGTATATGTAATTAATGAATACCTTCCGAGATGTCACGAAAATTTCTTAAAAATCGGGATGTTTGAGAGTCTGTATCTCGTTGACCCATTGTTCAATTTTAACAAAATAACGCCATTCGATTCCCTATTCTTTTTACTGTTGATATCTGGAAATGCCCGGTCGCAAATTGGAAGGGCTGAGGTAGTACAGGTGATCAACCGTCGCCGTGCTGCGCGAGAGCCTGTGTTTAACTTCCAGCCCCCCTCCTATGGAAACTTACGTGTATCAAAAAACACTAATTACTCCACTGTCTTAAGAGATACCGCAATGAAACTAACACTGTTCGAAAGAACGTTCTTTGGCCAAACCAAAAGTGGAAATGCCCCGTCTCAAATATTTAAATTAGTATATGTAATTAATGAATACCTTCCGAGATGTCACGAAAATTTCTTAAAAATCGGGAAGTTTGAGAGTCTGTATCTCGTTGACCCATTGTTCAATTTTAACAAAATAACGCCATTCGATTCCCTATTCTTTTTACTGTTGATATCTGGAAATGCCCGGTCGCAAATTGGAAGGGCTGAGGTAGTACAGGTGATCAACCGTCGCCGTGCTGCGCGAGAGCCTGTGTTTAACTTCCAGCCCCCCTCTTATGGAAACTTACGTGTATCAAAAAACACTAATTACTCCACTGTCTTAAGAGATACCGCAATGAAACTAACACTGTTCGAAAGAACGTTCTTTGGCCAAACCGAACGTGGAAATGCCCCGTCTCAAATATTTAAATTAGTATATGTAATTAATGAATACCTTCCGAGATGTCACGAAAATTTCTTAAAAATCGGGATGTTTGAGAGTCTGTATCTCGTTGACCCATTGTTCAATTTTAACAAAATAACGCCATTCGATTCCCTATTCTTTTTACTGTTGATATCTGGAAATGCCCGGTCGCAAATTGGAAGGGCTGAGGTAGTACAGGTGATCAACCGTCGCCGTGCTGCGCGAGAGCCTGTGTTTAACTTCCAGCCCCCCTCTTATGGAAACTTACGTGTATCAAAAAACACTAATTACTCCACTGTCTTAAGAGATACCGCAATGAAACTAACACTGTTCGAAAGAACGTTCTTTGGCCAAACCGAAAGTGGAAATGCCCCGTCTCAAATATGTAAATTAGTATATGTAATTAATTAATACCTTCCGCGATGTCACAAAAATTTCGTAAAAATCGGGATGTTCGAGAGTCTGTATCTCGTTGACCCATTGTTCAATTTTAACAAAATAAACGCCAATCGATTCCCTATTCTCAATGTTAATGTTATGTAATGTCAGTGGTACTGACGTTTGTCAAAAACTGACAATTTCCCTATTATTTTACGTAACAAACCAATAAGGAAAGAATCAATTTCATTCTACCAAAATAGATATGGAATTTTCCGTGTTAATTTAAAAAACGTTTCCATAAACACGACAGCGCGAGAATTAGAGCGTGCGATTATAATAGGGCTTCTTTGGTCACTTATCGCGACGGGAACTCTATACATTATACAAAATGTATTCACCACTCTTCTACGCCGCGAATTTTACCTGACCTTGGCCCATCTAAAAATTAAATATGCCCGCAACGTTTTTTTTTTTACGAATTACTTTGGCGTCTTAAATTGCATTTTTTTTACGATGGACAGCAGGACATTTCTGCCATTAGGAGAATCGTGTTGTTGTATCTTTGGATGGCAGCAGGCAGAGCGGCATTTCCTGTTTTTGCGGACCCGAATTCTGTTACATAACAACGATGACATAATCCGAGCCTAAACAGCAGCGGGCCGGCCGTATTGCGACTCAGATATTCGCTTAGTTGACCTTGGCCGATGTTTGTGTTTTGCTGGAGTGGTAGCGATAGCGGGGTGCGGGAACGATGAGTGCAAATATTGCGAGTAAAGCCCAGTTTATGTTCCACGCAACGCAAAGGCAAAGACGTAACGCGAACGCGAGTAGTTCCCATCTTTTAACTATTCGCGTTTGCATCACGTCTTGATGTTCGCGTCTAGCCAATCACAGCGTTCCCATATGTGACAGTCGCGATTATAACCTCATATTTGACAACTGCTCAGTAACAATGGTGGCAGCATTGGTTACAACAACCAATAGTAATGCTATAAAATGGCTATAAACAAACATGGCGGGGATGCCAAGTTAGTATGAAGTTAGTTACTACAAGGTCTGCAGTCAAAAATCCAACCCAACAAATGCCAACCCTTTAACACAAAAAACTTTGAGCTTGCGTTCGCGTCCCGGGTTACATAATAGTATATTATTATACAAGTTTTATAAGACGTCAAATTGGCGCATGAGTTGTACTCGTCGCTGGCGCTCCTCGTGCCCCAAATGAACGAATGCACCAATATGTCTTATAAAACGAGTGTAATATACTATTTTTTCTACTTTGCGTCATTAATTTTATAAAAATTTAGAAGTATATTAGGTAAAATTCCAATCTAGAGTATTTATGGGTGCAACCGTTGGTAACACTGTCATGTGTCACTTAAATTCAAATATCTGTGAAAAAGTAATTATTGATAATTATTATATACCATCATATACTAGTAGTACGAAATCTAGGATGCAACACGCATGTTTAAATATGTATAAAAATATACATACTTCGCAGTTTGTGCGATTCTAAAAAATCAGTTTGTGCTTACTTTTGTGGTTATGTGTATTTTCGTTTGACATGCATTTGATATCAATGTCACCAATCTTAGAAAAAAGTTACTAAAAACGGTGTTACAATTTGCTAATTGTAACACCGAAAACAGTGTTACAATGTATGCATTGTGAATGCAAAGTAGAAAAACACTGTTATTTCATGTTTGCGTTTTCCGTTCACGTCGCGTGGCGTTCGCGTCGCGTTGCGTTCGCGTCGCGTCGTACATAAATTGACCTTAAGGAAGCGGTCAAAATTCAGGCGCGCTCAGCACGAAAAAAAAAGCCATTCTTTTCTTATGGTGGGACGCGAGAATAGTTTATGGTGTGGTGTTGTTGTTGGTTGTTTTCTGCCTTTCGCTTTTTTTTTTTCTTTAGACTGGATTTGTCATTGGATATGATGTCAAGGTTACGCAATACAATTGGCTACCAAAAATTAGCTATCGTGGTTTATGGCAAATGTATTTATTAAGCTCTATTCCTGTGAGATGCTGATCTACAATCAGTTTCATTAATGTTACTATGTTTACCAATTTCGCAAGTCATAGGAAACTTCGATGGTACCTGCCTGTTGAAATAATAATTATATAAAGACACGCTTTGAATTAAGCAGACCAAGGTCTCCGAAAACTTGTTTTCGTGTAAAATATACACAATACCTGATTAATATTAATATTTCAAATAGACTTAAGCACGTTGGCTCGTTCCTCTCAACTACTAAACTAGTTGGAATCACGCCACAGGCGAATAGAAAAGCAAAATTTCATTAGTAGTCATCATTTCATACAAAAACAAGATTTGCATTTAATTTCATCGCTAAAAGTGTAATATTGTCGTTACACCAGTTTAACCTTTACGTAGTCTGGCATGTGAATGGGCCGTTTTCCATTCGTAATTTGATGTATACTGTTCGTATTATTCGTCCCAAGCATGCAATGCCAAACGCTATGGTGCGTAGTGGTTGACTATTTCGGTAACGCAAAAGGGGAATTAGCATTATTATCTACATCATAACCACGAATCAGAGGCACTATAGTTTCCGTTGCGTTCTCAAATAAGCTTAGAAATTATGTAATTAATAGACGTGCTGCATATTAACTAACTAAATAACATAGGTTGTTTGTGGATATCGAAAATACACCAAAATATGGAAATATACTTTGAACTACTGAACATACAATTCTTATAAAAAAATTATTCAATTCTTTATAATAACTGATATATGAAAGGACAAAGTTATGGAGTACAATGGTCAATTTCGTGTCATATAAAGGAACTGAAGTTTAGTTGGAGTTTAGAAAAATTGATATATAACATAACCCTTTTATGGCCAACACAATGACCCGCCTCTACAGTATTTTATTTATGGAATCCCGGATTTAACGTAGATACAAGTTAACATCGCGAATTAAATGTTTCGTAGGGCTACGCAGGCAGTACGTGCGTTATCTGGCGTCCTACACCCATCTAAGCGCTTAAAACACACAATAAAAATACAGTTAAGCACGGCAAAAGCAGTAATAATAAATTAAGTCCTTAACGCCGGTAATTGAAGTGGCTTCCTGTTCATTCAGCATTCAGCTGCGGCGTGCACAGAGAGTCGCAAACAGCTGTGAAGTCAGAATGCCCAGGCTGGCTGGCCGCGCCCTCTATGTGGGTCACTCGGATAAAAGAATTGCGATCCACGCACACAGAAAAAGCACCTATTTAACCCTATCTCTCGATCGTTGTTTATGCTCCGTGAACAGTTTATACATTGCATTACAGAGCGAGGCTGGCAAAAAAAGTAAAACGACCGCCGCAATTGCACAGAGACCGTGTTGCATTCATTAACATTTCGAATGATGAATGATAATGACGATGTGAGGGTACACGAGTTAGTCCAGCTGTGACCGATAGATAGAGAAATGCAGAAACAAAAATTTTCTTCTTCTAGTTATCGGTATTTATTTGGTGATTCCAACTGACGTTGAGTGATGACAGCCCCTTGCCATGACAACCGTGATAATTACGATGTGACTTCAATCTTGGGGTTAGACCAAGAAGAAGACGAAGAAGAAGCCGATCTGTTTTAAACCGACATAGGTTGGATGTTACTGGAAAGCACTAAGCCGATCCATCAACTTCGCCAAAGAGCTCGACTCGAGTGGGAAATTTGTTTTAAATTATTCCCTGATCGGGGGAAGGCCGCCGAATGTAAAAACAAAGACATACGGTGCCCCGTCAAAGGGAGATTTGCTCCCGCGTTCAGTTAATTTATCTTGGAAAGCTCCGAGCTTTCTGTGCTCTTAAAGTTCGAAAACGGTCCTCGGATGATTGATTTGTTTGCAAATGAAAGTTTTACGTTTTAAAACTGCGCTCGGCTAGTTGATCGATGGTGTCTCTGGTTCCGGGATTCATTTCTCCAAATTGTCCCCAAACGTCCTTATACTTGAAAACTTTTGACGTGTATTGATAATCTCTGGTCTTGTACCTTCACAGGTTTAAGGTAAATCGACTTTTTATTCATTTTTAAGTGTATTTGAAAGGATTTATTATCATTATGCACACTAATGAATGAATAAAAGTTGCGAATTGATTTTTGAATTACAATCAAATAAATCGGATATAGTATCGAAATAATTCAATCAATCTTGTGGTTCCTATTACGTGATAGTCAACATGTTCGGCATATTGGAATTTCTTTCACTGCTGCAACAACATCTCAAATTAAGTGTGGTGCGGAAAACTTAAACTGTAAAAATACACCGTACTGTAAACAGATCTTGTTTTCATTTAACGTAACGGTCCGCTGTAGTCCTGCTTTGTTTATATCCGCAGGATAAAATTAGAGACGTGTTTTTTTTTTGACTCGTAGGATGTTATAATTCAGTACGAGATGGAGAGCTACCAAACGAACGTTTGTTTTTCTATGTAATTTCGATATAGGCACCTATTTAATATATGTCCAGCTATAAGAAAAATCCAGCTATAAAAATAATTAAAAAAATTGTCAGCTTGTCAGCAAAAATTGGCAGATTGTCTGCAAAAATTGGCAGATTGTCTGCAAAAATTGGCAGATTGTCTGCAAAAACAATCCAGTTCGTGCCCTGGCAATTCTAAATATGTATGCAAAATTTCAGCCCGGTCCGTTGTACCGTTTGGAGGCTATCGTGTGCACAGACATAACGCACATACAGAGTGGTGATAAAGTTCGGAACAAAATTCATAATATCGTTATTTAGTGCTTTCAAGAAAAACTCTCGGACACGTCGATTTTAACTTTTAAATAGCCACCTTATGGCGTAAAAATTTCACCTATGATATCACCCGTTTCGGAGCGTTAACGTCATCCATAATTTTTTTATCTCGAAAAAAAAATTTCCGTCGATTACAATACTTTCCTTCTAGGGTACTAGACGGAAAGTAAAAAGTGCCTAAGTATAATTATAATTGCATAAGTATAATTGCATTATAATAATCAAACATCATAAGATTTGCATACAAATTTATCATACAAATAAGGAATTATAAAAGGCATCTATTACCTGTGTGTCTGGCATTGGAAAACGTCAGTTTTGTGACTCCTAGAGCTAATCTAAATCGGCTAGGATCTTCCTTCCTAATCTGCAACAAGAAACGTATAAACTCAGTGTTGTTAAAATAGAAACTACTTCATTCATTTACAAAGTTGCAGTTAATCCATGGATAAAGAGTATAAACAATGGGGACTGGGGGTCTTAGATCACTTCCAACATGTTCCTAAATCTAAAAAAAAATTATTAATTCTACCTAACATTGAACAATTTTGTAACCCACTCTTCGTCCATCTGAAAAAAAAAACACACAGAGTTTAACTCTTTTGAAGCAGAAACGAGCAAGGGGGAAGATCCCAAACCACCACCCCGCTAACCTGCAGCGACATCTTCGTCCCTCTCGCTCGTTTCTGCCAGCTATCGCAAGAATTACAAAGAAATACCCACTTACCGTAATTTTTCAATAATACCACCAATCAGGGTCAGATGATTAGCACTACCACTGTTTTTGACGACTCTACAGAACTCCGTAGAGAGTCAAAAAGACCGATAACGCGCCGCGAACCTAGAGAAGTCCAAAAATCCTACCTTATCGCGTCTTCTTCCCCTCCAACGAAGGATGACATCTCCTTGAACCTACCTTTAGATGTCTTCGTCCCTGGAAGCTGCCACTCCGGTAAAATCCTCCTCCAAGTCAGTCCTTCTTCTCCCTTGGGCATCTACGGCTGCTATTCAACACTACACACGCAAGATTTAAAAACGCGCACAACTAAATGTCCAACACTTTACTACATCACCGTTGTTATCCATCTGCAACAATAATATAACCAAATATAACCAAATATTCATCCATAATGTTTATTATGATCCAAACGCTACCAGTACCAGTTATTACTCAACAAAATTTGATTAATGGCGCTGAAATGAGTACGGAACATGATTTTTATACACACGGGGTAATAGGTTACGTCAAAATCACTTAAAACACCACTCAAAATATCACAAATTACCTGTTGCGAATATTTGCTGGTATATCTGTATGCAACACACGCGTACGCCGTGAAATTTTGTCAAAAAAAACGCGCAGACGCCCAGAAAATGTTTGCCAAGATGGCCGAAAAATGCAAATTAGTTCGGTTGTGGTGAACAGGTATTGTCGTTGCCTGGTTACGAGACCAATACATCTAGCTTTTGTCGGTTCTTACTATTTCGCAAAGTTGGATAATTCGGTTTGACTAGTCGATAATAATTTGATGCGTAAGACAATAATAATTTAGTATTATCATACTTATGTTTTATTCTTTGCTTCAAATTTCTATCACAGCTTCTATGATCAGAAAGACATAGTTATTGCGCTGATCGAACTTAGCTACAGGAGATATGTTATCATTATATTAATATTGTGGAAATATATGGTTAAATATGTACCCACATTACACCACTTACAACGCTTGTCGCTAATTGAACCAAATATCTAACAACATATGAAATGCATAAAAAAAATTTTACCTGCGAAAAAAATTGCAAAGGATATACTTATACAAGCACACATCCAGCATACCAACAAAACTCGTTCTATTCCAACCAACACAGCGCGCAAAGCATACACTTCACGTATTGATAACTTTTACAAAAATATTTCTCGATAAAATTCATGGTTTGTTTGTGAAAATCCTACAGAAATTAATTTTAATACCTAAAACCGTCTAATTAAAATAACAGTGTGGTTACCATGGCAATTGGTCAAAACACATATCTTCAAATAATTGGGGTGGCCCTCACCCTACTTTCCGACTATATCATTTGGTACAATGAAATATCTAAACATTTTTGAAATTATTCAATTTTGTAAAACCACAGCCAATCTGGACCCTAACTAACGTCAGTCTCTGTGACATAGTAACATTTGTCACACTGACATTTAATGTCATGTCATGTTAGTGGCACTGACGTTTGTCAAAACCTAACAATTCGCAACACAGCGATGAAGGCTGTGGAAACCGTTCATCTCACTGACCCTTTCCGTCGATTACAAAACATTCCTTCTAAGGCACTACTTAGTCGGAAAGTAAAAATTGATAACCTGACTCAATAACGATTATTTTTAAAATCTTTACTGACTATTTAGATTGGAGACTTCTTATCTTTACTGACTGTTTATACTGCTTCGATTGAAAGCAACCCATTCATTTGGCAACTACAAGCACCTCTCACCTGTGGCGCTAACTCCGATTTATACATCTTGAAAGTTTGGTAATCCGGTAGAGTATTATGTAACGTCTTACGGAAAACAGTAATCGGCTCAACTCTTGTATAAAAGCTGATCTCGTATGCTAAGCGCACTGTTGTGTAACCGAAATATCATTAATTGTCATCGTATTTTAGGCAGGATTTGTTCCATAGTTTCTTGATTAAGATGCCACCGTAATGTATCCAATAAAAGTCGTAAACAGCATTGGCAAGAAGTAAAAATAATCGTAGGGATATTGCTAAACTATAGTGAACGTTCGAAAGTAGTAAAATGGTTAGCATTATCGGAATTTCTTTCATTGGGGCAACAACATCCGAAATTAAGTGTAGCGTGGAAAACTTTAGCTATAAAAACACACCATAATATAAACAATTCTCGTTTTCGCTTAACCCAACTATACGCTGTGGTCCTAATTTGTTTATATCGGCAGGATAAAATTAGAATCTTATTTTCTGGGGCCATATAATTTACTGCACGATGGAAAACTACCAAGAAGACATTCTAGATATACCAAGAAGACGTTTATTCTTATAGAACTTTCGTCCTTTTATAGAATTTTTTGATAGCGACTTTATTTATCTATTTTCCAGGAAAAGAGGACATTATTTCCAAATGTCACAAACAAAATATTAGTTTATTTAGATTGGAGACTTCCGCGGTCCGAATCACTAAGTTCTGCTGTATTATTGAGGTGTTTGGTGATGGTTTTTCGTATGGATGAAATAGGATAACTGTTTTGGGATAAGACTCTGCTAAGATGGTCAAGTTCCTTGTGGAGACTGAAATAGCTCATCTTACAAAAAATATTAGTTATCTATATCGGTTAGTAAGTCATTTTGGAGACCAAATAATGCAGCCGTGAGAAGAGAACATGCAAATTGGTTTCGTGCTGGGCATCGTTACACAATGTAGTATTAATGATAGGGCAGAATTGTGTCTGCGCCCTTCAACGCTCCTCGTCTCTATCAAAATAAAGCAACGCAACATCAAAAAAAAACGCAGGACCAGAACGAAAAATGATGGTCAGACAATCGAGCTCGCTAAAGCGAACCATGATTAATTTTGAAGAATCGTCTCCGACCTCTCGCTCGAACAAGCATCCACGACGAAGATGGTAGATAAGTCTGCGCGTTATTTATCGTCCTTTGGTTTCCTTTGGTTGTGTTGCCAACGGGACTCCGAAGATCGAACACGTGCACGCTAAGATGGAGGCTCAGAGGAGGAGAGGAGCGGAGGTTACGGTGAGGTAGTGGAGGTGTTCTTTTGGACCGACTAGGGGGATAGGTTACATCTCGTCGGACCGGTTCAGACCTTGGCCACTGTGTTACACCGATGTGTTTCTTTGTTTTTTACGAGCCAGCTCCTGGTCGGGACGACTATGGTACCGCGCTGCGTGATTGTTGGGGCAAGAGGAGAGGAGCAACCTAGAAACGTGACCGAGCTCTTCGACGGTGACTTTGGTATATCCACCTTAAGACGATCGTACGATCCATCCTCTTCAAGTGTGGACCAAAGGGACGGGAGGCACACCAAAAGAAACAAGAAGACCATACAAGTCTTGGTCTTTTTCACCGTCGGGCAACTTTCAATTATTAGTTGAAGAAGAGACCAATTACAAGAAAAGAGTATATTGCAAAAGGAGAAATAGATTGTAGGCTCTGGGGGTCTCATCAACTTCATTAGTAATAAGTAGTTATAATGAAATAATCGACGGTAATTTGTGCAATTTTGTTTATTTATGGTTTGCCAATCCATGTTAGGAGATACTGGTATATAAGTGATACCTGGTGCTTCTGCACGTTGTATTTCTGCGATTAGTTCTTTCTAAGATTCGCTTTTATGGTACATCTACTTTCGTTACACTACACATCTAAGCCAACAGTACTTACCATAGCATAGTGGCGTTTTTGATGAACAATGTTTATGTTGAGTATATTTTGTTCTGACGAGGAAAATGTTATTCTTCTACATGTAAAAGAGTAAGACGTTCGTTTTACATCAACAACAATATTTTGTAGGGTGAAAAATATACATTTTCAGTTTCTTGACCCAAAAGTATACGTACGTACCGCTTAAAACAGACGTAATTCCTTTCAAGCAGTACTTGGAACATCAAGAAAATCATATTCGTACTTTGAAAATTTGATATTTTATTTGAACCAACCAAATGACCTTTCCAACTTTGGTTTACAGAAGCTTCAAACATTAATTTCAAAAGTTAAATAGTTTATCATCTTTGCTTTGGTTTATGTTTGTTGGGTCTAAAGATGCCATAAATAGTTCAATAGATTTTCTCTTCGTCATAAACAATTCAATAAAGCACCAACCAGAACAACAGCGGATATCTATGAATACCAAAACTAATTCTACCCACTCAGAGCATCCACTTTTAGAATCTTTGATCTAAAATTTGTTTATATAAATTTAATCACAGAATTTCTTCATTAATTTCTTCATTAATCCCCTGAATTGCACAATATCAATAAAGATTTCGCCCGACATGGGACCCTGCCAGTCTTCTTTTTTTACTTATTTTCTTTCAGGCTTTAATTCCGAACACGTGTGACTGCGTACGAGTTCAGTCCCAATGTAAATGTGTCATGTGCGACGAATATATGACACGTTCGAAATTTATTTTTCTCCAGTTGGCTGGAAATAATGGACCCACGCTGCGCTGTGCGCGAGGCAGAGAGGCACACCATACAGTTTCGTATAACAAACTACCTCTATGCCCTCTACCAATTTTGAAAAAAAGTAAAAGTTGATTGTTATCTTTACTACGTTCGGTGTCACTATATTGAACTTTCTCTATCAGCTGCGTAAGGATTAGAACAAAATATTCTTGACATTTATCTGTTTCAACATTTCTGTATTATGGTATGATTGGAGGTAATTATTGATTTCACCAAATCACAATAATGTCAATTTATGTTAAGTTAGCAGTAATTTATTATCAAATGAAATTTCTAAAGATATAAAAAAAATTGTTGACAAACACAAGATCTGTTTATAAACTTCTTTCGTAATACAAGATCTCCGGTTTACCGAATAAAGTCACAGTTTGTTGGGAAACCCGATATTTCTCGGAATTGAGGCACGTTTTCTTGAAATCTCCGGGCCAAGGATGGCGTGACTTCTTGAGCAGGTAGTCCTGCGGCTATCTCCGTCTCACTTCGATTTACGACTCCACTAATACGTGCGGTTAATGGTTACGGTTGATCCCTACCCCTGACTGGAGACAAGACAGGGGAACCTGTTATATTTTCTTTTCAAGAACTTCTTTTTGGTAATATGTAGTTTTTAGTAAAGTCAGAAGATAGGTAGTAATTGCACAAATCGTAACTGATTCGCAAGGCAAGGGACCGTCCCTAACTTGCGCAAGTGCTGTTCCATGTAAAGTGGCGCTCGCGTCATATCGGTTGCTGACCAAGGCAAATATAGTTGCCGGCAAGCAGTAGCGAGCGACGAGGCAAGCGAGTCGGTTAGTGCAGCGCGTCCGTTTGTAATGGCAGAGAAAAAGCTGTGGACGGACAAGGATATAAGAGAACTGATCGATGTCTACAAAGACTATAGGGGTTTATGGGACACGTCCCACAAGGACTTTAAGAACAGGCCGCGGCGACAGGACTTGATCGAGTGTCTCGCTTGGAAATTCGACACCGATCCAAGTGAGATTTCCCGAAAATTGCATAACTTGCGAACGCAATACTTGCAACATGCAAAGAAGATGAGGAAACGCATCGAGGAAAACCCTGAAGTGAGATGCTCGTGGCCCTACTTTGAGCTGATGACGTTTATACAGCCGATTAGGGTAAATTGTCAGACTGGTCCGTCCTCAGAAGATGAGGTGAACACCGAAGTTAGTGTGGTGCGTATGCTTTTAATATGACATAAACATGTCAAAATCTAACGTCATGGAAACGGAAAAGACTGGTTTACACTAGAGGTAATTTATGTAATGCACAATTTTTTTTACATTTCTTTTACAGGCGTCTAGTCTCATCTTAGAAGATGATCCATTAAGTTTGGCAGACGATCTCAGCTCAGTTGACGAACCACCAGTCAAGAAAGTACGTTCAGAGGTAACGATGAGAGTTGAACCTGAGAAATTAGTAATTAAGCATCAATTAGACCAGCATCCGGCATTACAAGAATCCGCTAGTTCTTCAAGTCACGGTACAGATCCCGACCAAATTTTTGGAGATTACGTAGCTTCAGAGTTGCGTCAAATTAGAAATTTCACCCATAAGAGGAAACTGAAGCGTTTGATCAATGAAGCTCTCATCCAGGTTGGCGAATTAGAAGACCAGATCGAAAGTAGTTCCAGTTCACATATACAGATGGATGTCAAACCGGAAATGAAGTGATGAATTGACTTCGGTGCAGTTAGTGTGTTATGAGTGACTATGGATAACGTGTATTTAAAGAGGAAAAGCACTAAGGACCATAACCTCGCAAAAATATATACCATAGCATAGATTGTTGAGCGTACAATGCATTGTTTATTTATCTACTGACGCGTAGTAACAAAAGGATAATTTTACTTTGAATGGCTTGCAATGTCGGTTTATCAAGGAATGTAAATACTTGCTTCCATGTTGACAATGTTGCAGGCATTATTATCAGTGAAAATATTGGAAGGAAAGCTTAGCTTTACTTTGATATAGAAACAATGCACTGGTTTCCTGTGTTTTAGTTGAATAACCTGACTAGTATGTATTATTTAGCAAAATGCTTCAGAAATAGAAATAGCAAAAGTTACCAATGGTTATACAATTTCAATCATTCATATCGATTTTTCGTGTAGACCTAAGTCAAGAACCTAACTTACTTCTAAACACAAAGAGCCTGCCATCTGTTAGTTCCATAACATCTATTCCAATTTTACCTAGCTTTGTTCAATAATTCACGACAGAAAATCGCCCTCCTTTGGTCATTAATTCGGCGCAGCGTGTGGGGGCCCCATTACCGAGCTTCCCGTACAAACATTTAAGGGGTTGAATTAAGCCCGGTCCTTTTTTTGTGTTGGCCTCCCTACGACCGAGTCTGCGTTCTTTGTCATTTGGTTGTCATCAACGTGTTTGTGTTCGCCAGTAAACCGGTAGCTCGGGCACAAAGGCAATTTTTGGTTTATGTCGGGCGATGTATTTACGTACTGTCGTTGTAGGAAAACTACCCCAATTTACCACCCACGTCTCGCGTGTTAACTTCTCTCAGCGCTACATGTATAAATATACGTGTTTGTTGTTTGTTCTTGTTTATTTTTTGCAGTATCTACAGCAGATATAAATTATATAGAGATTTGTTTATATAAATGCTCAATATAAATAAATTGTATCAAAACCAATGAGCGAATATCCTGCACGCATGAAAAAAAAAGAGTGTTTCCGCGATAGCAGAAACGGTATAAATTATCCTGAGCGGCGGCATTTATTATGAAAATCTTTTGTTTTTTTCGGTGTAGCATTTTATTATGCGTAGATGTGGTAGCGATAGCCCTCTCAGCTGTTCCACTTTGTTACTTCCGTTCGCGTTCTGTGTGTGCGCCCGTGTTTCATATCATTTTCGATACTACAGCTACGGTACTACTACCAGTTGTTGTCGACAGTATAACCATCTAGCCGTAACCATCTCTGATCGTCATGCGCCTTTTAAGAGAGCATTTCACGTTTTGTGATTTTGTGTGCTTTTATTCTATCATCGCCGGGATCGGTTTTACTTAATAACGTTCGAATAAATTTAGATTTGTTTGTTGATGAATCGATAAAAAGCCACCATTCAGAAGGATCGTGGGGAATATCAAACTCGTTCATAAGACCCTCAACATCGTGACGTACACGTAAAGATCCTTCAATTTTATAATATGCTTTAAAAGGCTCGTTACCTGTAGCCTACAACCCAATAACTCGGCTTTTTCTTTTGATAAACCTCTTTATCCAAAACCAAGTCTGTAATCTTTCAGTCGTATTGGTTTATAAGGTGGGGTTTTCCTAAAACTTCAAATGGTGAATCTCCACGACATGCCTGATTTGACAGATTGATTTCAGACTCTCAAATCAATCAGGCAATCAGATCAAACCAGGTAAGTTTCTTCAAACAGGCGCAATTTCTTCTGTGACAAAAATCGAAGATGATGAAGTGGATGGCGTACTTGGGAGAGGATGGTTCTCTCCATATGGGGGATAGGTCGCGATGCTGATGGCAAATTTGGATATTTTATGCTTATCCTTCTTCGAATATCCGGAGACGCTTATCGCTCAAAAATAGCAATCATCTACATGGGAACTGCAAACGCTACTCGCCACAACATGGGAACTGCAAACGGCAATTTCTTTTGATTCCCTTTCATCCAGAGCCCAATAACTCGGCTTTTTCTTTTGATAAACCTCTCGAAGTCTTTATCCAAAACTAAGTCTGTAATCTTTCAGTTGTATTGGTTTATAAGGTGGGGTTTTCCTAAAACTTCAAATGGTGAATCTTCACGACATGCCTGATTTGACAGATTGATTTCAGACTCTCAAATCAATCAGGCAATCAGATCAAACCAGGCAAGTTTCTTCAAACAGGCGCAATTTCTTCTGTGTCAAAAATCGAAGATGATGAAGTGAATGGCGTACTTGGGAGAGGATGGTTCTCTCCATATGGGGGATAGGTCGCGATGCTGATGGCAAATTTGGATATTTTATGTTTATCCTTCTTCGAATATCCGGAGACGCTTATCGCTCAAAAATAGCAATCATCTACATGGGAACTGCAAACGCTACTCGCCACAACATGGGAACTGCAAACGGCAATTTCTTTTGATTCCCTTTCATCCAGAGCCTAATAACTCGGCTTTTTCTTTTAATAAACCTCTCGAAGTCTTTATCCAAAACTAAGTCTGTAACCTTTCAGTCGTATTGGTTTATAAGGTGGGGTTTTCCTAAAACTTCAAATGGTGAATCTTCACGACATGCCTGATTTGACAGATTGATTTCAGACTCTCAAATCAATCAGGCAATCAGATCAAACCAGGTAAGTTTCTTCAAACAGGCGCAATTTCTTCTGTGTCAAAAATCGAAGATGATGAAGTGGATGGCGTACTTGGGAGAGGATGGTTCTCTCCATATGGGGGATAGGTCGCGATGCTGATGGCAAATTTGGATATTTTGTGCTTATCCTTCTTCGAATATCCGGAGACGCTTATCGCTCAAAAATAGCAATCATCTACATGGGAACTGCAAACGCTACTCGCCACAACATGGGAACTGCAAACGGCAATTTCTTTTGCTTCCCTTTCATCCAGAGCCTAATAACTCGGCTTTTTCTTTTAATAAACCTCTCAAAGTCTTTATCCAAAACTAAGTCTGTAACCTTTCAGTCGTATTGGTTTATAAGGTGGGGTTTTCCTAAAACTTCAAATGGTGAATCTTCACGACATGCCTGATTTGACAGATTGATTTCAGACTCTCAAATCAATCAGGCAATCAGATCAAACCAGGCAAGTTTCTTCAAACAGGCGCAATTTCTTCTGTGTCAAAAATCGAAGATGATGAAGTGGATGGCGTACTTAGGAGAGGATGGTTCTCTCCATGGGGGATAGGTCGCGATGCTGATGGCAAATTTGGATATTTTATGCTTATCCTTCTTCGAATATCCGGAGACGCTTATCGCTCAAAAATAGCAATCATCTACATGGGAACTGCAAACGCTACTCGCCACAACATGGGAACTGCAAACGGCATTTTCTTTTGATTCCCTTTCATCCAGAGCCCAATAACTCAGCTTTTTCTTTGATCACTTCCCATATTTTAATGCACAGAATGTCTGTATAACTTGACTGATCATGAAAAGTGATGTTAGGTCAACAAAAATATGGACTAGGACAATTTGACCATAACTAACTAATGGAACGCCAAGTTTCTGTAATTGAATCTGAAGACACACTTCACCGCCGTATAGCACTACTCATCTAAATTGATTCCCCGTCTAAGTTGTTTGCTTCCAAGTTTAGAACTCGTAAATTTCAAACTTAAAATTCACCGCCAGCTTATATTGTATATACCCGCACAGTCCCAAACTCGCTTGATAAACTTTCCACTCCCCTCCGTTGGCATAACTTCCAAATATCGTCCATCTCTAGACAGCGGCGGTTTGCCAAGTTTAAACTTGTTAAACTTCACCTCCATTATCGACAAGGGTCTTTGCACAACGTCGGATATCTCCATCTCTCGTAACCGTGCATATGGAACAGGTAACCGAATGTGACGTGATGTTTTCATATTCAAATTGGAAGAAGAAGGTTCCTTACCTTCTCACACTACTATTATATTTACGGCTCGATAAGAAATATACGTATTTTTTGTAACTATCAATCAGAAATCTTTAGATACGCCAACCCATCAAAGAGGATTGTTCGTGACATTTCGTAGGGACCTGAGAGGGATGGATAAGTTTTCTAGGTAGAATTTCTTAACGGCCTTAACCAAAACCACTTTTACGATCGCCTTTAACGTTTTACGAAGCTAGATTAGCAGGGCTAACAATGTGGAGCCCGAACTTTAAGCTGTCGCAGTAAATTTGTCCATGTCACCCTCAAAAGTGCCTTTTTATTACTCAATAAATAACAAGGTTATAGTTTTTGTTAAGTAAAGTTACCACTTTTGACCTGTTCGTATACTGCATCTTCTTTACATATCAAAAGCGAATGCATACGTGCTACGGTGTGTGTAGTAGCATGCGACCAAGCTACCGTCCGCGTCCTCTGAGAACGCTATAATTATGCCAATGCCTCGCAATCTCGCATGGTTGATTGTCTCTTTTGACAAACAGCTGTTGTACATGGTCCCGATCACGTAGCGGTCTCCGGCGCTAACCAGTGACACGTCGCTTTGCTCGCTTCATAATATCGTTTAACTACCATTCGCAAATACCTTTAACGGTAACGAGTTGGCACGAGCCAGGTATGAGACCTGCCCCACTTTTACCACTATTAAAATACGATGGCGACTGCCTGATAACCTCACCTCGCAATTAACATAACCGATATCAAGCGATTCATCTGCCTGCCTTTGTAGGTGTTGCATTGAAATTTATGGTTGTGCTTTGGTAAGATGAGCGTAAATTGCATATTAATATCTTGGAAAAGTGTTAACAAAAAGAAAACAGAACCGCGATATATTAAACGTGGAACGAAACGACACGGCATAATATTCGACCTGACAAATACAACATGAAATTTCAATTACAATAAGCCATTAATAATGCAGCAGTCTTTGCAAATATGGGCCGAGCTGTACAGAAAATACAATTACACAATACTTTGGCATACATTATTATTTACATATGTATTTTTTGCGCCGATCTCATCTGCAAAGCAAAGCGAGATATCGTTCTATTTCATATCTCTGTTTGCGCAGTGGTTCACTCTTTTGTTGATAAATTATACAGCCGATAGTTTATTTAGAAAATTGTAGTTCAATGTTTGCTCTATAGTAGCTGATATCTCTTGTTTATATTTCCACTTTAATTATATTATATCTATGTATTACAGTTTGTTGATTCTTGTATCACATTTTGCAAGAATCGGCAAAAAGCGAATGAAAACAGGACTGTATCGCGTATCTTACATACGATTTATTTTTTTGTTGATATATTGGTGATATATTGAGAAGGTTAGTAAATTTTGTTTGCCATCTGCAAATAAAGCCCGTTTCGTAATGGGAACTCGATAACGAGAGAAATATTTGCTCTAGTCTCATCTGCATACAGTCCGGGCAACAGTTTTGGCCTTGATGGCCGCAGATTTTCGTTGCAAAACTAAACGTAAAAAGCACGACATCAGTAAACAAAATAAATGACATCTTCCCCTACAAACTTTTCTCCCAATTTTATTGCTTATGTTAGACGAGTGACAAAATACAGATGATTCATTGCTTTATAGATATAGATAGATATATTTTGTATAACTAATGTGGAAATCATCAATTTTCCATAATATAGGCAACATTTCACAAATTAGATGAGTGTTGATGGGCAGGTACTAGATAATTCAAACAAACCTAGTTTTGAACCAAATTTGTATTGAGCGAATTGCATGAATACTAAAGTATATAGAAAACGGGTTTATTGTGAGGAAAATAGAAAACCGAAAACGGTTAACGAGGAGAGGTTTGAACGGGAAATGAATATTTTAAGCCCCGAGAGGAAATTCAATATTAACAGCAATCGGCGATATAAATCTCAGCGGCTTCTGTTTAGCAATTCAGAACGATGCAATCGCCGTTTCCGATACGATTTTAATTATGCCGTCTGGCGAATTCGTAACTGAAATAGAGACAGCCATCATCCATCGTTTGGACAAATTATCGACCAATTAGATGTCGACTACCATATTTGTCGATTGAGTTAAATCAGACCCATTTCTAATGTCTTATTCATATAGACACAACCAAAGAACATATTGAAAGTAATGCATACGAATTGTTCCATTCAGAGAACACTATAGGTATATTACAGAAGACCTTCTGCTTATTAGAACTATAAATATGGGATGCATGAGAACACCACGTTGAGATCACGTATTTGCGGCGTGATTTTAGAAAATAAAATAGAATTCGAGTAAGAATATGATTTTCGTGATGTTCCAATACGTACGTATACTTTTGGGTCAAGAAATTGTTATGTATATTTTTCACTCAACAAAATATTGATGTAAAACGAACGTCTTACTCTTTTTATATGTAGAAGAATAACATTTTCTTCTTCAGAGCAACATATACTCAACATAAACATACTAAACTCTCGTTTTTCAGTAAACATATCTAATTAAGGCGAGGCTTATAGTCCATAAGTAGTTACAAACAACGTTTTTCGTTGATTTTGTTATTATTAAATATTCGGCGGTTAAATGTGTGTGTATTTTCAAGTCTGCTGCCAAGTGGATAGAGATAGTTGTAGCTCGCGGTTGAAGTCAACGACATGGGTTAACATTGAACTAAAAATCGCTTGCACAATTCTCGTGTTGCTTGACGATCAGTGGATATAATAGTACCGATAGTCATTACAGTCGTTGACTGCCACACACCTTGCCAACTCTTTCACATCTACACGCAGTTGCGTAATGGAGAGAACAGCTTATCTAATTATTTTCAACTGCGGAAAACAGCGCGTTAAAAAACGGCAGCTATAAATCTTTTATAAGTTTGTTTTGTACTTGCACAACGGCTTGGGCTGCGTAGTTTACGCAAGCACGCGTCCAGTTTATGTTATGGCAATGTGATAAATTTAATAAAAAATAATAAAAATAATAGTGATTATGCAATTATCTAATACACTTCCTAATATGTATTCTGCTATTTTTCATACCCAACAGATCCAACAATAACAAAATTCAAATTAGCATTCTAATTGAGCCCGCTGATGGGTCATAACTCATTTGCGAAACAACAACAAACCGAATAGAAAACTAAAAACACACTCCAGCTAATATTAAAACGTCCTTATCTCTTCCTTGCATAAAGACCATTATCCAATTCATTAATTAATTCACCAGAAGTAGTGACAAGGCCATCGTATGAATAAATTAAACTCTGTTTAAATTTGGTATTACGCCGAGCACAGTGGTGCTTTTTGTACTACGTTGAATGAAGAAAAAACTTGTGTTGCTTTGCTAAGTAAGTTATGCTAAGAACACACGAGGCGGCGCGCGACGAAGCGGCCGCCGATTCGTCTGCCGACTTGACAGACAAATCCATTTGCAAGCACTTGTAGAGGACACACAGCTCAGCAGCGGCGCTGCTGAGCCGTGTGTCGCTGCTGAGCCGTGTGTCCTCTACAAGTGCTTGCAAATGGATTTGTCTGTCCAGTCGGCAGACGAATCGGCGGCCGCTTCGTCGCGCGCCGCCTCGTGTGTTCTTAGCATTATTCCTTCGAAAAGCAAACGTGCGGCTGCTCTATGAGTCATATACTCCACTTTTTTTATTATTTATAAGGATCACAATCAACGTAATTAGCATTGAATTGTTTATTGAAAAAAGAAAAAAAGAGACACGTTTGCGAATTTGTAATTCATAAGCACAGGTCATAATTCTTTTTTCTTATTATGCTTGTATGTTAACAACAATATTTTATTTTTAGTCCTAGATAGTCGTTATCGCTGTAACATACAACGTTATTTAACACAGGTAATAATAATAAAAGTTATAACATAAATATGCTATTTTTGTTTAATATGGCAATTTACGACCGTGTAAAAATTATATTTAACAACACGATTGTTACAGCATTTTTTGTTATTGAACGTATGTGAGGTTTATCGTATTTGTTGATTTTTTTTGTGTGCTATATATATATAGAAAATAGAAAACGAAATATGTTTCTTATACCAAAGTAGAATTGAGACATTTTCAACAAACACAAGAAGTAATTGCCGTTTTGATAAGTGAATAATAGCGGAGTATTTTTAGGTTCAACCTATATATGCTGGCGCTATCCAGCTTCATAAAATACCAGTAATTGCACCCATAAAATTTGATGACCTTATTTTTTGCATGTTTTTTCGGTGGAGCTCTAAACGAGGTCACGAAAATGAGACCCGTACACATCAAAGATTAGATAAACATGTCTATAAAAAGATTACGCTATTAATATCGTCACATTGGATTGAAACTCCGATAGGCCACAATTTAATGACATCGATCTACCAATGAACGTTGAACATTCTTATTGACAATTATCTCGATAGGTTCGCAAACAATTTAAAACAGATAAAATACGTACAAACAAATACTTCCTTTTCATCTTATCTACTTGTGCAAATAATTAGCGATAAGAGGTACAACGCTTGAAGGCTGTATGTACAAAATATTTGCAAAAATAAATATTATAAGCCAAGTATGTAAAGAATGGATCTGATTTTTTACTAGAACTCAAAACTTATTAACTAAATTGAACTGAGAACTGTACAATTGAACCCCCACACTAACTGTGCAGTTGAGTTCAACTAACCAGTTCAAACTGTCAGTTAAACTGTGTAGTTGAACTGAACAGTTCAAACTGTACAGTTTAACTGACAGTTTGAACTGGTTAGTTGAACTCAACTGCACAGTGTGTGGCCGGCTTTAAAGTGACACAAAAATCTGATAGAGTGAAGTTTTTTTATCATTTCTCTGCTAGCTGAGTGATTCATACTATATTACAAGGGCAAAGGAATACTTAAAACCGTAACAAACAGCGACGTTTTTGCCACACTTTTTACGAACTGCGTAGTAGTGCTGATAATATGTACATAACCGGCGACGGAAGAATTCTAGAAGCTGTCGCGGTGCGCTGGATATGTGAAGAAGAATGCTTCAGCTTATTAGGAGTTATTGTTAATGATATGGGGATGCCAGACGTACCATAACAAAATGCTGATCTATATTTATTATTATAGTTATCTGAGACGTGACAAATAGTTACCAACTACATATTTGTTTGACTTATACAAACATAATCAATTCGCTTGCTCATAACACTTTCAAACATCCTGTAAGCGTATTTTTGTGAATGTTTAATGCTCATCAGCGTCAAGGATTTTAGGCATTCACTCGCATACGAGATTGGAGAATTGTACACAGTTCGTCGAGTGTTCAAATCATGGAATACATCAGCCACACCCGCCGACCACAATGGGATTTGATGTACAATTCTCCTTCGGCGTATACGCACACTCTGACATTTACGTGTAGATTATGGCCGAGTCATGAGAGCGATAGGCTTGCATGTCAATAACAAATCAAGCTAAAGACCGACTGCGGCCGCATTTACCGGCGAAAACTTAGATAAATTATCCAGACAACGAAGAGGCGTATCTTAGACGGTTGGCTTTTCTGCCGGCGCGAAAAAACGAAAGTTATCCCCGTTCTGGACGGTAATTCACAGATAGAGGTTATGTAAGACCACACCTATCACGCCAATTGATATTGGAATATACGACCGAAAGGTAAAAATCTTTACGTTCGTTTGCATGGATAACGAGGTCTCCCGATCAAAGAATGTTCTAATATAATTTATACGACATTAATGTAGGAATAACGAGGAAAAGAAAACGAGCAAAATTGAAGTTCTGGTTTTGAACTAGGCTGTTGCTAACCACACTGAAACAATGGGACTGAAACGCTCACGTTGTGGTGTCATTTAGATCATAGATTTCACTTTTGAACTGCAGGAAATTATAGAGTAATTATATTTGTTAGATCTGATATCGTACAGATAATATCAAAACTTCACCATAATAAGATTATCCACTCTGAAAGGTGGCTCCACACGCAACGGAAAACCCGAAGGCATGCCTCGAGGCGCAAGACCTCAAGGAAAACCTCTATGTGTGTATGGAGAATTTTGTAGAAGTATTCCTGCGGATCTGACGCCTGGAGGCCAGAAATCTCAATAGAAAATCTCATTCGGCTTGCTGCTTATATGCGTCTCAAGGCCGACCGGACTGTGCGGAGGGATGTGAGGTAGGCCTCGAGGCCTTTTATTACTTTCTATATAGCTAAAATAAATCAACAACAGCAAGAGCATCATTTGTTGACGCCATTGCGCGAGCACAAACTGGAATGCCTTAAGGCTGGCCTTCGTATATACCGTAGTGTGTGGAGACCCCCCTATTTTTAGGTTTGCCTCGAGGCCTAGCGCCTCAACGCATGCCTTCGGATTTTCCGTTGCGTGTGGAGCCACCTTTAAATGACCCGTAATTATGCGAAGCAATCAACATAAAAAAATTTGCTTAAGTAAATATGCAACTGATTAATTGAATGGTTATAGGTATTTAAAGCACTGTAATATTATTGTCTATTATGTTTTCTATTGTCCTTTTTACTTTCCGACTAGTGCCCTAGAAGGAAAGTATTGTAATCGATGGAAAAAAAATTCGAGGAAATACGCGTTTTGAGGTCCCCTGAATCGATTGCAATGATTTTTGGAAAATGTATGTATGTATATGTATGTACGTAGTATGTATGTATGTATGTATGTGAACACGATAGCGTAGGATATTTAGAATTACCGAGAGACGAACTGGATTGTTTAAACAATCGTATCTGTGAATAAATAAATGATACAGATATGTGTACAATATAGTATAGTTTACAAACAAACGAAACGGCGCACCAGCAAGATCTTTCAACTTTGCACAATCAATTCATTTGTCTGCGTACTCGGGACATGATGATTACAACAGACAATACACAATTTGTTAAACAGATTAGTGTTAATTATTGTCTAGAATGAAAAGACTTGATACTATATCCACTGTACCGATACCGGAGGCGAGGAAAACTCGATAAGCTGGTTTGAGTCGGTTCACAGGCCAAACAGAAGTCTCTAATTATAATTAGACTATATGTATCTGAATGTCGTAGTATAGCGTTAAAAAAACAGTTGTATAACATCGGGCTTATCGCAAATTGACGCGCTTATATTTAGATAGTAGTGATGGCCTTCATGTTCCGCACCAAAAAGAATTTCGCCAAAAACAATATTAGATCAGCCGCTAAAAATAGAAGGCTTTTTGATGGCCGAAAATTAACACTCGCCAGATGTGCACCGCGTTCTCACTCCCTTGTGTACGCGGTATTTTGTAAACATGACAGTGATCAGATCACTTACATCTCCACCGACACAAATTAGCATATACGTGAGCCTTTTCATGCTATCAAATCATGTTTTTAACTTGGTCATTTTGCTATTGTTTCATTTGGCACATTAAATCGTCAAAACCTTCTGCAATGCTTCAATTTTGTGAAACCACAGTGAAGAAACCACAGCTTCTTCTTCTTCTGGAGTCGAAGAGGGTGGCGATTTTAGTAGCCCTGCACTTAGGCCTCAACAGACCCCCTTATACAAGCCCCTCAGGGTATTGTATTGGGACAGATTAACGAGTGCGCTGCATGATCCTGGGCGGATAGGAATCCATCTACCACGCCCCGCACGCCGGACCTCCAGAGACAGCCAGCCTACATGAGCCGTCCTGCCTCAAGGGGTAAAAGCCCTCCCTTCAGCCGTCCGTCTCTGTTGTGAAGCCATGCTGTCTCGTGTCACCATCCTATACAACCCAACCAATACAAATTAACGAAACCAGCGGTCGTAACTGGCTACGGAACCCCCGGCTTAACGTGCCTTCCGAAGCACGGCGGCGGAGTGTTTGAAAATCCATATACCCAACCGGGACTTTTCTAGTGAAAACCTCGCAGCTTACCACTAGGCCACTCCGCCCACAGAAACCACAGCACTGTACATATTAGTCTGGTCGTTCCAATACAATTACCTGGTTGTTTACAACAAAGTTTATAGATTTTCCGGTTATTTGCATATTTTCTCTTGATTTAATCGACGATAAAAACTAAGGGGTACGTACGTGCAAATCGGCAGAAACTATGTACTAATAACACGACAACATAAACAATTAGAAAACCGGTTGCAATTGTAAAATTAAGTTTGATGTAACTCATCTACAAATTGCAGCAGAAAAACCCGACTGTTAGGAAAACCGCTTTCGCTGATTACAATTTGAATAACAGTAATTACTTAAAATGTAATGACAATGATTATACGAGTAACGTGATAAAAATTTAAGTAGAGGCTGCCAAACCTCGTTTATTGATATTAGAATTACTTACTTGTAAGTACTCATGTGGGGCGAGTGGCTCTAGCGGTAGAGTGCTGCTCTCCTGCTAGGAAGTCTTGGGTTCAAATCCAGGCATCAGCTGAAGATCCTCGTCCCACCGCCTTTCGCAAGAGGCCTAAAACCGTGGGTGCCGGCAACCAGTTGAACACCTCTGGTTGTCGTTATCAAACAGTATGTAAAAATGGGTAAGCACAAAGGGCCAATAATTGGCCTAGGTGCAGCGGAATAAACCGCACCCAAAACAACTACAACAAGTAGTAAAATAATAGAGCTATAGTATGGTGTGGGGCGAGTGGCTCTAGCGGTAGAGTGCTGCTCTCCTGCTAGGAAGTCTTGGGTTCAAATCCAGGCATCAGCTGAAGATCCTCGTCCCACCGCCTTTCGCAAGAGGCGTAAAACCGTGGGTGCCGGCAACCAGTTGAACAACTCTGGTTGTCGTTATCAAACAGTATGTAAAAATGGGTAAGCACAAAGGGCCAAGAATTGGCCTAGGTGCAGCGGAATAAACCGCACCCAAAACAACTACAACAAGTAGTAAAATAATAGAGCTATAGTATGGTGTGGGGCGAGTGGCTCTAGCGGTAGAGTGCTGCTCTCCTGCTAGGAAGTCTTGGGTTCAAATCCAGGCATCAGCTGAAGATCCTCGTCCCACCGCCTTTCGCAAGAGGCGTAAAACCGTGGGTGCCGGCAACCAGTTGAACACCTCTGGTTGTCGTTATCAAACAGTATGTAAAAATGGGTAAGCACAAAGGGCCAAGAATTGGCCTAGGTGCAGCGGAATAAACCGCACCCAAAACAACTACAAGTACTCATGTGTCGTTTGTGTTGTTTAGTTTTGTCGTAATGGATAACACAAACAAAAGGTATGCACAGCTAGATCAGGCATTTCGACCAGTGTGCGGCGCGGCGTTCAAATCGTAATTTGGTGTGACAGAAAATGCGATCTGGCAGGCATAATTATACGGTAGCAGTGGTTCTGTCGTTAAATAATTTACTGGGTCTAGCGATTAGTGTCAAATGATATCGGAATATCGAAGTCAGTAGAAAGTTGAATGTAGAAACTGCATGTCAATTGAAAGCCTGTAGGTTTTCCGTTGTGTACACGCAGTGGATTTCTACGGGATCGTTTGATAGCACTCTCTTTGTTCGGCACTGAGTTTGCACAGGTTATTTTTAACGTCGAAATTACAAAACAGGTGAAATGCCTTAATGCAATCACCCCATAAACTCGATCTAAAATTCGCACCTGCTTTGCCAACCGCTTCTTCTTTTTCGTCCTCTTAACGGTTCCGAATTCAGACAAAGGACTACAAAGAAAGGTCCTTGCGGAGTACGCAAGCAAGGCAAACAGCGACACCTGCGATTTAGATCCTCACAATGCGCTCTGGAGGGTGTGCCCTTGCGAACTACTGTTACGTCCTTGGACAGGTATAAAATGCATCATCATCACCTGACTGTGTTTGTGGTCTGGATTATCATATGTTCGTCTCACAGGTGTCCTCTACCTGGGATGCAAAGATTTTATTGCCAACCCACGTCCCGACCTTTTTTTATAGGGCTCCTAAGGGATCAACGGATCAATACTGACGTTTTCATTCCCTCCCCAAGATGACTCATATCATCTTTCAGTTGTGTTTGCTAAGAGGAAGGTTGTTTTTTAGGCTTGATTTGTTTTGTGGGGCTTACCTGATCATATAAAGTAATACATCTTTTCTGTTTGAAACCCAATGTATTGATTTTTTTTTGCTTGTTACTATAGCTGATATTAACCTTATCTAAATCGGAAATCTCATTCTGTCAACATAGAGACAAATTTTTGAATTGCCTAGCAAATATCTACTTTATACTATTAGAATATCTCTCTGTAAACTTTGACACATGCAAGTGGACCACCAAACATTAGCCATAATTGATTTAAGGTCAAAAAAAAAGATAAGGCAGCGTTTCTATCGGAATAGTGTCAATAGCCAGCATAATATTCAAAGAAAATGGTGGCGAGTACGAAGAAAAACTCATGGATTTATAGCAGAGTTCACCTTGGGATTTATTTGTTGGAACTAAGAGTAACCAGCGCATTGCGTAAGCACGTAAAACATGTTTTCGTTACCTACTGCAATGTGCGAAAAAAAATCACTTAAACGACAGCATGTGACCTTTCGTTTGTATTGATTCGATTTGAAAACATTGAACAATGCGCATAACAATCTCATATAATATTTACGGCCCATAATTCATTTTTCAGTTCATTACGATTTACATTCTTCTGGTTTTATACTTATTATTTATAGATTGTTCTACCAACATAACAAAATACCACTTTTAATATAGCATTATGAAGAAACAATAATACATTCCAACCACCATCTTTATTTATAAGCAAGTTATAATTGGCAGTGCAATTGAACGTGATATCTGCTAAAAATAGACTAATAGTGCACTGAATCCAATGACGAAACCAATCAATATTCAATTGATGTTTACTGGAACCTCTGCAACCTTGATTAGAATGATTAGAAATCCTTGCTAATTTTGTTTATCGAGATTCTTAATCGATAGCACTAATTGAAAGTATGCCTAAACGTACAATTGCTAGAATGGTTACCACACAGAGAGAACTCCATTCTTGTATATCAGGCATTTTGTCATGCATATTGACAGTTAAAAATCAACTTTTAGGGCTTTTCTGCGGTAAGATGTCCTTGCCTCATTATATGTAATCCAATAATCGTTTACAGGAAAACGCAAATGCACCCGAGGCGCATTTTATAGGAAAATAGCATCGCGAAGGGTCAAATAAATCACAAGCAATGTCAAACCAATCATACAAACCGTACAAGTCCGTCACGTTCAAGTTTTCACAGGGTATTATTTATCAATATATGATAAACGCAATATAATCAGTCGATACAAAATATTGTAGAAATTGAGTACATATTTGCACGTTAACTAAATCTACCTATACTAATTACGAACTTTCAGCGGAGGGGCTGGTCGATGGAGGGGCTAGGCGGTCTACCCAATCGGCGGTCTACCCACACTAGTCTACCTATACTAATTACGAACTTTCAAGTGTAAATCGGCGGTCTACCCACACTAGTCTACCTATACTAATTACGAACTTTCAGCGGAATCGCCCATTTTCGCCGACATTCGCGATCGAGTAGCTGCAAAATTGGGCTATTCGATATTACTTTTGACGCTCGAATTGAAAAAAGGACACAATTCCGCGTGGACTGCGCGATATTTTGTAAATTAAATGCGTCAAAATGTCACGTGACGTCTAGAAATTCCGACAAGTGGATCGATGAACGTCAAAAATTTATATTTTTTATCCGTTCCTGCCGACCTTATAAAAGCCGCTCGCTCTCATGTCTTACGATAAGATCCCTCTAAATACCCTTCGCAAAGAGTTTTGAGCAAAAAAACGGCCTTAAAAACAATTTTCGATCCAAAAAATCGATTTTTGTCGACCCGTGTTTTGCTGCTATTACAACAGTAACGTCAAACCCGAAACGCCCCCTGCCGGACATTCGTAACAACAGTAACAGATAGCAGATAACCTAAAATGTATCCTAAAATGTCCATATTGCGAATGTGGACAGGTGGGAAGCCTTAACCACATATTTCTAGAATGCCCAATAACTAAAATCGAAAAATTTGACATATACACAGAGCTAGTATAGTTATACTAAACGTTAATTATTCAATAAAAACCGCAAGATACGGTCCTCGCGATATGGGCATAAATTATCCGGAATTTATTGAAAAGAACAAGGCCGCCACTTGGGTATTGATTGTGCTATAAACTGCGACGGAAGACCATAATGAGCCTGATTGTTTGCGTATCGCATCTGGTGTTATCAAAGCCTGTATATATGTGTTGATAGGGTCGTTACTAAACGATATGTAGTTGGCGAACGGAGAGGAACACGACCCAAGGCAAGAGCAAAGACCTTTTTAACTGATAACAGCTGTTGGTAAACCTCAGTGGCACTAGAACTGTTCCTTTAGCCACAAGAGCGTGACTGGTTCAGATCAAAGTAATAGATTGACGACAGAGCTCTACGAAAATCTATATTTTAAGCGTACCTAGATAACTTTTATTTATACAACAATGAGTTTACTTGTATTAATAGACTGCATCGTATGTTTGCGTGGTAGGAAAACAAACGAATTTAGCGCGATATTTACAGACGTTATCGTGAAGAGTTTATAGCATCAGGACCGACCGAGATTACCGTCTTAAGTTTTTAAATATCCCGTAATCTTTTATGTTAAGCGGTTTGCTCAAGGTTTATGGTTTCCTAGCCGGTTTATGAACCCTAGAGAAAACTGAAGTACGTAGACCGTATTTTAATGTCAACGACATGTGGTCTGCCATGCCTTTGGCTGAGCCGCATGGTACGTTTGTATGCATGATTCATGAACAATAGATGGGTACGTTCTGAAAGATTTAGCTTCATTATATATCATATTTAGCTTGCCTAGCAAGAAAAAGTGATATTTGCGATGCACGATATTTTTATATATTGTTTACCTTCGAAAATGACCTTGCTTAACATCTATGCCAAGAATGCGGTAGGAACATCTGCAAAACTTACTGATAAAGGTTTGTTACCAATAGCTCAGCAAATTCTCCTTTGATTGCTATGCTAATTATGCTCTCATGTGCGATACCGTCCTAATCAGGGCAAATCTTTCGAAACATTTATCTTTTATTTATTGCATTATATTAAATTCGTAATCTTTTCAGATTGGATTTCGACAAATAATCGTGTTTACAACAACAACAAACTATTATGATACAAAATTTATATAAAGTTTTTAAATTTATATAAAGTTTTTCTACTTTCAAACAAATTTCTATTTGTGGTTTCTCTGTCTTTATTTCATACATCAATATTTTGTTGATGTCATGGAAAGAATGCACTTTTCTCCGACTAGTACACTAGAAGGACAGTATTGTAATCGACGGAAACAAAAATTTCGGGATTTCAGTGGAAATACGCGTTTTGGGGTCCCCTGAATCGATTGCAATGATTTCTGGAAAATGTATGAATGTCCGTGAACACGATAGCGTCCAAGCGGTACAACGGATCGGGCTGAAATTTTGCGTACTTATTTAGAATTGCCGGGGGACGAACTGGATCGTTTCTGGCCACAATATGACAACCGGAAGTGGCAAATGTTACATACGTCTTCTTCTGGATTTATACGATTTTGGCCAAACTAATATCAGCCCATCCTCCAGTGATTTGGAATAAGTATAGGTACAAATTCACACATCAATGGGATGAACGGTTTAGGCGTTATTAGCTTTTATAAAAGCGACTTGACATAATACAAATTTGCAGATTTTGACAAAACATCAGTGCCACTAACATGACAACACAATGGTCGCGTTCACCAACAGCCAACGTTTGCAAAAGTTGAGTAAACGCTTGCAACATTTCTGGTGAACGCGCAACAAACTATAAACGCGTTTGCAAATGCAAACTTGTTTCACAACCTTCAAAACGACAGAAACGGGGTTGTTTTGATTTAGTGTTACCATGGTAAAACATGGGTAAAACCATGTAAAACTAAAAGTTTTTTGGTTATGTATCAATCAAACAACGCTTAGTGTCAAAAGCCGTTCACCAGAGTGCCAACTGCAAGCATAAACCGATTGCGTTTGCAAACGTAAACAGTTTTCTCTGGTGAACGCGATCATTGAATGTCTGTGTGACAATAGTATATTATTATACAAGTTTTATAAGACGTCAAATTGGCGCATGAATTGTTTGGGGCACGAGGAGCGCCAACGACGAGTGCCCCAAATGAACGAATGCGCCAATATGTCTTATAAAACGAGTGTAATATACTATTTTTTCTACTTTGCGTCATTAATTTTATAAAAATTTAGAAGTATATTAGGTAAAATTCCAATCTAGAGTATTTATGGGTGCAACCGTTGGTAACACTGTCATCTGTCACTTAAATTCAAATATCTGTGAAAAAGTAATTATTGATAATTATATATACCATCATATACTAGTAGTACGAAACCTAGGATGCAACACGCATGTTTAAATATGTATAAAAATATACATACTTCGCAGTTTGTGCGATTGTAAAAAATCAGTTTGTGCTTACTTTTGTGGTTATGTGTATTTTCGTTTGACATGCATTTGATATCAATGTCACCAATCTTAGAAAAAAGTTACTAAAAACGGTGTTACAATTTGCTAATTGTAACACCGAAAACAGTGTTACAATGTGTGCATTGTGAATGCAAAGTAGAAAAATGTTATTATGTCACAGAGGCTGACGTTAGGTAGGGTACAGAGTGGCTCTGGCTTCACAAAATTGAACAATTGCAAAAGTATTCAGACATTTCATTGTGCCAACAGCGTAGTCGGAAAGTTGGGTGACGGAAAGAAATGTGTTTTATATATCTAGGGGTGGGGGGGACTCCAGATATATAAAAAACATTTCTTTTAGGAGACGTATTTTAGAAAACCACAGCGTAAAATATTTTTTGACCGTATTGCATTAGAATTGTCACGCCAGCCTTAAGATAAAACTGTAAGTTAAGTATACCAAAGTAATATATCATATTTGAGAGTCATTTCCTGTAGAAGTGTTTGTTCCTCGCAGGCACATAGCCATAGGTAGCATTTTGTCAAAAAGAGACCACCTCAGCTTATAAAACCTGTGGTGGAGTAAGAAGTGGAGTAAACAAAAGAAAAGTTGGCGTGAAATCAGTGAACGAATTTTGCGTCGAATTGCGGAAATGACTTGCGCCCATTATCTACCGGTAACCATTCTATCCTCCAAACCGCGCACAGCTGGTCAGCTCGGTCAGAGGATCTAGGATTTCAATGTCAGAACGACCACATCATATGATTTCAAGGGCAACGCGAAGCGCCCACCTCACCATGCTATTCCAAACTCGTTAATCACGTAACTACTTAATGACCAACTCGCCTAACAGAGGCGACACCGCAATAATTAGAGATGGATTACTTTATCCGTTTAATTGGCTCCAATTCGCAGAATTAAAGATCGTCAAAGTTGATAGTAGGTAGCAGAAGAAAAGAAAGATTTTTTATTAGACTACACTTCTATCTCTAACTCATCAACTAATGAAGCACCAATTGAATTTAAAGATTGCCTATATGCAGAAATAGATAGGAATGATAAAAAAATATATCTACCTATACTAATTACGAACTTTCAAGTGTAGGGCGCGTTCAGCGGAATCGCCCATTTTCGCCGACATTTGCGATCGAGTAGCTGCAAAATTGGGCTTTTCGATATTACTTTTGACGCTCGAATTGAAAAAAGGACACAATTCCGCGTGGACTGCGCGATATTTTGTAAATTAAATGCGTCAATTTTGAAAAAAAATCACGTTTTTGCACCTCTTCGAGTGAAGGCGAACCTCGAGAAAATGTCACGTGACGTCTAGAAATTCCGACAAGCGGATCGATGAACGTCAAAAATTTACATTTTTTATCCGTTCCTGCCGACCTTATAAAAGCCGCTCGCTCTCATGTCTTACGATAAGATCCCTCTAAATACCCTTCGCAAAGAGTTTTTGAGCAAAAAAACGGCCTTAAAAACAATTTTCGATCCAAAAAATCGATTTTTGTCGACCCGTGTTTTGCTGCTATTACCACAGTAACGTCAAACCCGAAACGTCCCCTGCCGGACATTCGTAACAACAGTAACAGATAGCAGATAACCTAAAATGTATCCTAAAATGTCCATATTGCGAATGTGGACAGGTGGGAAGCCTTAACCATATATTTCTAGAATGCCCAATAACTAAAATCGAAAATTTTGCCTTATACACAGAGCTAGTATACATACTGTACCAGCTGATATCATGCGCCAGCTGTAGCAGTACAACCAACCATATAGTATTGAAAGTTCCGCTCGACCCGACCGAGACGCGTTGTCTGTGTAATATTCTGGGCCACTCAGAGATAATTTTTCGCGGAAAATGAGCCGCGCTATGTCGAATTGCGTTATCGCAAAGTAAACATTGCCAAAATTTTACGACTAAGCCGGTCGGACGGACCGTTCAAATATTTGTCCCGATTTTTTCGGGGGTTTGGTATAAAAACACACACGTGTCGTCGTGCAGTTGTCAACTAAATAGCTAATAACAAAAATTGCTATCAATTTGTAAATTATATGCTGCAGAATATGTTCTTTAAAATCTAGTTTAGGAATCTTGTTTACCAAGAACATCTGCAAGAAAACCAACATATGTTTCCAAAGCGCATAAACTGAGTAATAAATTCGCCTTTAGCGACTGAAAAGAACATCGTAATCGAGAATTAATCAGAAGCCACAACAAAAAGAAGGTCTATAATTGACTGACAGATTAGTTGACCTGTTCCTCATTATAAATGCAGAAGTCAGTCTTTTTTTACTGGTTGGTCCAACCTGAGTTTCTACTTGATAATTTCTATGCATTGAATAGCAGGTAGGTTTAATTATATACTAGGTTGGGCGGCTAACAGATATATTATGGGTGCTGTCTACTTCTCTTTTTTTTTTTAGTGTAAAACAGTTTTAATAAGCATCTATAAGGAACGTTTTATTATAAATGTAATATTATTGTAGACGAATTACAAGTTACAATTTCTTAAACTGTAACCTTACAGAGCAGCTGAATACACATACAGTATGCATTAGCATTCATATAGCGTTAACACTCGATCAAAAGGGGAACCTATTCACGTCTGCGTTCATGTGTCGATAAGTGGTCACAGATGTTTGTATTCGAGCAAATTTAGGGCGATAATGTATATCACCACCAGTCCACTAAAATTAACTCCTGCCAAACTGCCACTGTACAACAGTGATCTGTTTCCATCGAACCAACGTCCTAACTTTGATTCAACAACTTGCAAACACAATGACGCCGTTTATTTGGTGAAATAATTTGGGCCTTACATAACAATTCACGTAAACGTTCTGCTTGCATAAAAATTAGTAACAATGTGTTTTTTTTTTCTGTGATTTATATTTAGTGATACAGTATTCATTTCTATACTTAGTTGGATGTTCTGGTTTAAGAGTGATTTGTATTCGTAATGTTTATAATTCAGTTAACATGGTAGTACTTTTGCGTTGTTTAGGATGTTAATCTAAAACATAAACGACAACAAAATAAAAATATACTTCACACGTCTAGTTAAGCTACATTGTTATCATACATCAAGTTATATAGACATTCTGTGCATTAAAATATGGGAAGTGATCAAAGAAGATGTTGATGGAACTTACTGCTGCTATTTTGGATTTAGAGATCTGGAAAAGTCATCTAATATATGCTCTAATTCCTTTTAAATCGGACTCTTAAAGTGGATGAAAGGGAAGCAAAAGAAAATGCCGTTTGCAGTTCCCATGTTGTGGCGAGAGCCTTCCAATCATTCTTCCAATTTGAATATGAAAACATCACGTCACATTCGGTTACCTGTTCCATATGCTCGGTTACGAGAGATGGAGATATCCGACGTTGTGCAAAGACCCTTGTCGGTAATGGAGGTGAAGTTTAACAAGTTTAAACTTGGCAAACCGCCGCTGTCTAGAGATGGACGATATTTAGAAGTTATGCCAACGGAGGGGAGTGGAAAGTTTATCAAGCGAGTTTGGGACTGTGCGGGTATATACAATATAATCTGGCGGTGAATTTTAAGTTTGAAATTTACGAGTTCTAAACTTGGAAGCAAACAACTTAGACGGGGAATCAATTTAGATGAGTAGTGCTATACGGCGGTGAAGTGTGTCTTCAGATTAAATTACAGAAAGTTGGCGTTCCATTAGTTAGTTATGGTCAAATTGTTCTAGTCCATATTTTTGTTGACCTAACATCACTTTTCATGATCAGTCAAGTTATACAGACATTCTGTGCATTAAAATATGGGAAGTGATCAAAGAAAAAGCTGAGTTATTGGGCTCTGGATGAAAGGGAAGCAAAAGAAAATGCCGTTTGCAGTTCCCATGTTGTGGCGAGTAGCGTTTGCAGTTCCCATGTAGATGATTGTTATTTTTGAGCGATAAGCGTCTCCGGATATTCGAAGAAGGATAAGCATAAAATATCCAAATTTGCCATCAGCATCGCTACCTATCCCCCATGGAGAGAACCATCCTCTCCCAAGTAGGCCATCCACTTCATCATCTTCGATTTTTGACACAGAAGAAATTGCGACTGTTTGAAGAAACTTGCCTGATTTGATCTGATTGCCTGATTGATTTGAGAGTCAGAAATCAATCTGTCAAATCAGGCATGTCGTGAAGATTCACCATTTGAAGTTTTAGGAAAACCCCACCTTATAAACCAATACGACTGAAAGATTACAGACTTAGTTTTGGATAAAGACTTTGAGAGGTTTATCAAAAGAAAAAGCCGAGTTATTGGGCTCTGGATGAAAGGGAAGCAAAAGAAAATGCCGTTTGCAGTTCCCATGTTGTGGCGAGTAGCGTTTGCAGTTCCCATGTAGATGATTGCTGTTTTTGAGCGATAAGCGTCTCCGGATATTCGAAGAAGGATAAGCATAAAATATCCAAATTTGCCATCAACATCGCGACCTATCCCCCATGGAGAGAACCATCCTCTCCCAAGTACGCCATCCACTTCATCATCTTCGATTTTTGACACAGAAGAAATTCCGCCTGTTTGAAGAAACTTACCTGGTTTGATCTGATTGCCTGATTGATTTGAGAGTCAGAAATCAATCTGTCAAATCAGGCATGTCGTGAAGATTCACCATTTGAAGTTTTAGGAAAACTCCACCTTATAAACCAATACGACTGAAAGATTACAGACTTAGTTTTGGATAAAGACTTAGAGAGGTTTATCAAAAGAAAAAGCCGAGTGATTGGGCTCTGGATGAAAGGGAAGCAAAAGAAAATGCCGTTTGCAGTTCCCATGTTGTGGCGAGTAGCGTTTGCAGTTCCCATGTAGATGATTGCTATTTTTGAGCGATAAGCGTCTCCGGATATTCGAAGAAGGATAAGCATAAAATATCCAAATTTGCCATCAGCATCGCGACCTATCCCCCATGGAGAGAACCATCCTCTCCCAAGTACGCCATCCACTTCATCATCTTCGATTTTTGACACAGAAGAAATTGCGCCTGTTTGAAGAAACTTGCCTGATTTGATCTGATTGCCTGATTGATTTGAGAGTCAGAAATCAATCTGTCAAATCAGGCAAGTCGTGAAGATTCACCATTTGAAGTTTTAGGAAAACCCCACCTTATAAACCAATACGACTGAAAGATTACAGAGTTAGTTTTGGATAAAGACTTAGAGAGGTTTATCAAAAGAAAAAGCCGAGTTATTGGGTTCTAGGTTGCAGGTAACGAGCGCATATTATAAAATTGAAGGATCTTTACGTGTATGTCACGATATGAACGAGTTTGATATTCCCCACTATCCTTTTGAATGGTGGCTTTTTATCAATTCATCAAAATAGAACCTCAGTGAAAAAATATCGTCTTTTTACGAGCAGAATAACAGATTAACTAAATTATTTTTGTAGTGCTCTCCTAGCAGCTGTGCGCGGATTTATCGCTGCATCATAAAAATTTTAATTTCATCAGAACCGAACCAATCTCCTTACTGCCCTTGGCAACAACGATCCCATTCAAGTCACCCCAATAGGGTTGCGTCATATTTTACACGAGGGGTGGTTGTGATTCTTAAATAGGTTGAATTCCTGTGCCCCTTCTCCCATACAGATAAATTAAAAAATCTCTTGAAAAACGACCAAAACAAGTTTAGATCACGTTTACGAACCATTAAAATCTATCTATAGACCCTAATCGAGAGTATAGCGCTTCAAGGTTACATCCAGTATGTCCAATTTTATAGTTTACACAGTGGAAATGATGTACGAGTTATTTTTTCGCTTGTTAATTGCTTAGTAAGGAGGAAGGGAATAGAAAGAAAATGCAGATGTTTAAAAACATAAATGATATAATTCACAATCAATTATTTGTACAAAAAAGGCTTGAGAAACTGTGCAGGCCAACTGCACTATCACAAAGCGTCAATTACAAAATGTACTTAATATTAGAGAAACGAAACAAAATTCAATGAAAACATCCTACCAGCTAGATATCTATTGAATTTATAAAACTCATCTTTCGAATATATATACATTCGTTATATAAAATATTCCATGTACCACTGGGGTATTTTTAAAAAATATATATATAGAATATATCGTATCAATTTTTTTTTTTATAATATTTTCTCTGGTTTATATAGAAAAACGTACAGCAACTATTTCACAATCTTACGATAAAGCATGCATACTCTATATATATTTATATTTTCAATTGATAAACTCTCGGGTGAAATATTAAGAACGAGATAATAAAACATCCTTAACTTAATTACACATTATATCACATTAAAAGAAATTAAAAGAATTAAACAAAAATTCAACTGATCTTGAATCTTTTTAATAATTTTTAATTCGGAGACCGGACAGATGACACTTTCAAAGTGTCATCTTCCGCTCACTTTTGGACCAAAAGTAAGTACGACAGGTACAAGTTACTCATAATAGATTTTTCAATTTGTTTTTTTTTTTTTTTTGATATAAAGGCATATTATTATAATATATTAATTATATCACTGTGTTAAATATCACGGACTTTATAAAAATCCTTCAAAAAATCAAATTATGAAAGCTACTCTAGCCTCTGTTGAGATCTATACATATTATACGAAAAAAATACTGTTAAAATATTTGTAATTACAAAAAAAAAACAAATTAGGTACTAAACTCTAAAATCACGCTGCGCTTTTTTCATGTTTCCACTTCATATATAAAAATATTCAAAATAAAAAACAAACTTCTCTCTTTCACTTGTGCTTCAGTCTTCAATGGATGGTTACCTCAAAGCAAGACTTACTCTGAAAACGACCTATATAGCTTCTTCTTGGTCAACTCATAAGAAGAACTAATCATGATGGTACCACCACGAGTAATTTTTCTGCAAAGAAAAACAACCAATCAGCATAACAAACATCACCTCAAACGTTTAGACAAAACAACTTACTTTATGAACTGAGGGAGGAATGAGTTCCATCCAGCTGTTGACTGCTTTAATGTTAAGAAGATCTCGAAGGTTGACGTTGTGGTAGGATCGCAATTGATGGTGCAAAGCTTCCTACATTCGTGTTCTCCCTCAAAACTAAGATAGATGGTACAGCCACGAAGACCGTATAGTTCAGAATCGGCTTTTTCCAAGATATCCTTGGCGATTCTTGGCAGGAGATCACAAGGCAGAAGGACCTCTCCACAGGAGAGATGAGTTCCTTTGGCTGCCCTCAGTTCATCACCCAACCTTTCAGAGAGCGCTGAAATAGCCGCAGCTTCACAGTCAGCCTCATCAGAGGAGAAGTACGCCTCATAATCGACGACTGTAAAAGAGAAATCTTATTAGTTTTATCTCTCACAAAGAACAAGGTCATGAAAAAGATGATTTCACTGAAACTTACCGTTTTGGTTCTTAAATTCTACGTTGTTATTGTTGATTGGTAAAACTTCCATGTTCTTCTTATATAGTTTCTAATCACTGTTTTATATCACAATCGAGAGAAATGTTTATATTGTACCGGTATATGCCGGCAGTTTGCTTCCTTTATAAAAGAAAGTTAACCGCTTAGAACGAACTTAATATAATGGGGAACTGCTTGGAGTAGGAAACCGGTCGAGCTTTTATAGGATTCAGTTCCCCCACCGGTTCCGACTCCGGCAAATAGAGTACGACACTTCACGACAATACACGAACGATGGAGTACGTGATCACCGGACTCGGGACGCAAACGCACTTCATTTTTCTTTGTTTCCCAAACACCGGCTTTTTTGTACGGGGGGGCACCGAAAAAAAAATCGGTAAAGTTCTGTTCCTTCGGCAATTTAGCCGAACTATTGACTACCGTGTTTTTCTATCTGCCTATACTAATAACGAACTTTCAAGTGTAGGGCGCGTTCAGCGGAATCGCCCATTTTCGCCGACATTTGCGATCGAGTCAAATTGGGCTTTTCGATATTACTTTTGACGCTCGAATTGAAAAAAGGACACAATTCCGCGTGGACTGCGCGATATTTTGTAAATTAAATGCGTCAATTTTGAAAAAAAAAAACACGTTTTTGCACCTCTTCGGGTGAAGGCGAACCTCGAGAAAATGTCACGTGACGTCTAGAAATTCCGACAAGCGGATCGATGAACGTCAAAAATTTACATTTTTTATCCGTTCCTGCCGACCTTATAAAAGCCGCTCGCTCTCATGTCTTACGATAAGATCCCTCTAAATACCCTTCGCAAAGAGTTTTGAGCAAAAAAACGGCCTTAAAAACAATTTTCGATCCAAAAAATCGATTTTTGTCAACCCGTGTTTTGCTGCTATTACCACAGTAACGTCAAATCCGAAACGCCCCCTGCCGGACATTCGTAACAACAGTAACAGATAGCAGATAACCTAAAATGTCCATATTGCGAATGTGGACAGGTGGGAAGCCTTAACCACATATTTCTAGAATGCCCAATAACTAAAATCGAAAATTTTGACATATACACAGAGCTAGTCACTTTTCTAAGTTCGTTAGAGGGAAAGAATAAACCAGATAAGTTTCAATAACTAATAATGAACTAGTTCGTGATAGCTGCTCGAACAAAGCTTACGATCTCCATTCAAAATTGTAATTTTGCATAGCAACATAGTATATTTCTAAGGACGACTGCAAAATCAAATCACAATCAGATAAAACAGCCGAAATTCGATGTGCCCCCGCAAATATTTGCACCAAACAAATATAAATAGTATATAGGAACCTTAGAAATTATTTTTTCGTATTTTCTAGTATTTGCAAATAGTGTCCCACAAAAATGTACACGTGTGGCCACAGTTGTGCAAAAAAAATTGCAACGTTATCTTCCTGGATTGCGAAATCTATTTTATGCTAAAGATGATTTGTAGATAATTTAAACTGATAATTTTAGTTAAAAATACTATTTGTCAAGCATTTCATATGCAACGTGTATTGAAAACATTATCATTATTACATTAATTGTTGAGATAAGTCATTAATGAAGTTACTTGTCAACAGAGTGTTAATCATTAAAAATTTCCTCAAGAGGCTGAAGAAAGATTTAGGACAAACACCAATCAAACGTATCGGGAAAACTTAATGTTTTAAAGCAAATACTGCACCAATGAATGTCCAAAGGGTTATACACCGGAAGAAATTTCCTCAAGAGGCTGACGCAATCTTTTCGACAAACACCAATCAACTTCCTCGGCAAATTTAGCACCTACGACTGTCTAAACTCATCTAAGTCATTAAAAAATTCCTCAAGAGGTTGAAGGAAGTTTTTGGACAAACACCAATCAAACGTATCGGGAAAACTTAATGTTTTAAAGCAAATACTGCACCAATGAATGTCCAAAGGGTTATACACCGGAAGAAATTTCCTTAAGAGGCTGAAGCAATCTTTTCGACAAACACCAATCAACTTCCTCGGCAAATTTAGCACCTACGACTGTCTAAACTCATCGAAGTCATTAAAAAATTCCTCAAGAGGTTGAAGGAAGTTTTTGGACAAACACCAATCAAACGTATCGGGAAAACATAATGTTTTAAAGCAAATACTGCACCAATGAATGTCCAAAGGGTTATACACCGGAAGAAATTTCCTTAAGAGGCTGACGCAATCTTTTCGACAAACACCAATCAACTTCCTCGGCAAATTTAGCACCTACGACTGTCTAAACTCATCTAAGTCATTAAAAAATTCCTCAAGAGGCTGAAGGAGGCTTTTGGACAAACACCAATCAAACTTATCAGGCAAACTCAACTTCTTGAATGAAATATTGCACCAATGAATGTCCAAAGGGTTGTACACCAGAAGAAATTACCTCAAGAGGATAAAGCAATCTTTTGGGCAAACACCAATCAACTTCTTCGGCAAATTTAACACCTACAAGTGTCCAAACTCATCTAAGTCATTAAAAAATTCCTCAAGAGGCTGAAGGAGGCTTTTGGACAAACACCAATCAAACTTATCAGGCAAACTCAACTTCTTGAATGAAATATTGCACCAATGAATGTCCAAAGGGTTGTACACCAGAAGAAATTACCTCAAGAGGCTGAAGCAACCTTTTGGACAAACACCAATCAACTTCTTCGGCAAATTTAACACCTACGAGTGTCCAAACTCATCTAAGTCATTAAAAAATTCCTCAAGAGGCTGAAGGAGGCTTTTGGACAAACACCAATCAAACTTATCAGGCAAACTCAACTTCTTGAATGAAATATTGCACCAATAAATGTCCAAAGGGTTGTACACCAGAAGAAATTACCTCAAGAGGCTGAAGCAACCTTTTGGACAAACACCAATCAACTTCTTCGGCAAATTTAACACCTACGAGTGTCCAAACTCATCTAAGTCATTAAAAAATTCCTCAAGAGGCTGAAGGAGGCTTTTGGACAAACACCAATCAAACTTATCAGGCAAACTCAACTTCTTGAATGAAATATTGCACCAATGAATGTCCAAAGGGTTGTACACCAGAAGAAATTACCTCAAGAGGCTGAAGCAACCTTTTGGACAAACACCAATCAACTTCTTCGACAAATTTAACACCTACGAGTGTCCAAACTCATCTAAGTCATTAAAAAATTCCTCAAGAGGCTGAAGGAGGCTTTTGGACAAACACCAATCAAACTTATCAGGCAAACTCAACTTCTTGAATGAAATATTGCACCAATGAATGTCCAAAGGGTTGTACACCAGAAGAAATTACCTCAAGAGGCTGAAGCAACCTTTTGGACAAACACCAATCAACTTCTTCGGCAAATTTAACACCTACGAGTGTCCAAACTCATCTAAGTCATTAAAAAATTCCTCAAGAGGCTGAAGGAGGCTTTTGGACAAACACCAATCAAACTTATCAGGCAAACTCAACTTCTTGAATGAAATATTGCACCAATGAATGTCCAAAGGGTTGTACACCAGAAGAAATTACCTCAAGAGGCTGAAGCAACCTTTTGGACAAACACCAATCAACTTCTTCGGCAAATTTAACACCTACGAGTGTCCAAACTCATCTAAGTCATTAAAAAATTCCTCAAGAGGCTGAAGGAGGCTTTTGGACAAACACCAATCAAACTTATCAGGCAAACTCAACTTCTTGAATGAAATATTGCACCAATGAATGTCCAAAGGGTTGTACACCAGAAGAAATTACCTCAAGAGGCTGAAGCAACCTTTTGGACAAACACCAATCAACTTCTTCGACAAATTTAACACCTACGAGTGTCCAAACTCATCTAAGTCATTAAAAAATTCCTCAAGAGGCTGAAGGAGGCTTTTGGACAAACACCAATCAAACTTATCAGGCAAACTCAACTTCTTGAATGAAATATTGCACCAATGAATGTCCAAAGGGTTGTACACCAGAAGAAATTACCTCAAGAGGCTGAAGCAACCTTTTGGACAAACACCAATCAACTTCTTCGACAAATTTAACACCTACGAGTGTCCAAACTCATCTAAGTCATTAAAAAATTCCTCAAGAGGCTGAAGGAGGCTTTTGGACAAACACCAATCAAACTTATCAGGCAAACTCAACTTCTTGAATGAAATATTGCACCAATGAATGTCCAAAGGGTTGTACACCAGAAGAAATTACCTCAAGAGGCTGAAGCAACCTTTTGGACAAACACCAATCAACTTCTTCGGCAAATTTAACACCTACGAGTGTCCAAACTCATCTAAGTCATTAAAAAATTCCTCAAGAGGCTGAAGGAGGCTTTTGGACAAACACCAATCAAACTTATCAGGCAAACTCAACTTCTTGAATGAAATATTGCACCAATGAATGTCCAAAGGGTTGTACACCAGAAGAAATTACCTCAAGAGGATAAAGCAATCTTTTGGGCAAACACCAATCAACTTCTTCGACAAATTTAACACCTACGAATGTCCAAACTCGTTTATATCATTAAATCAGGGTTTCCCAACTTTTTTCAAGGGCGGAAAAAAATTTTTTGGGGGGATCCACGGACCATGTAATAATAAAGAACGCAACCACTTTTTCCGCATTTCCCCACGCATATTTTGACCAGGGATTATCGTCCACAGAACAAAAAAAATAATATATCATCGTCTAACAACGAGTATCTACAACATGATAATTTTCACGGGGTAATCTATTAGGCGAAAAAAGCACCCTTCGATTTCTTTTTATGTCGACTCCGGATGTCAGTTTGACATTGAAGGGTGTTCGGCGAAGCGGTCGATCCTTGAAATTGAATAACTCATATTCTAACTCGGCCGGCACAGCGGGCTGGTCATGGAAATGTCCCGGTGATGACGAAAAAAGGTAGTAGGGGTTGCATCAGCACTCGACGCTCCTAGGGGTGATGTAACAGCGACGTTTAGTTGCTAGGTCGCATTCGTTGTAGGGGAGATTCGCACTGCACTACACACATTTTTACGGATAACCACTCCTTTGTGCGCTTTGTATTTTGTAATAAAAAAATTTATCGCACATATGTGTACAATATGTAATACGAATTTTATACCAATTTTATGAATTGAAACGGGAGATGGAACATGCCAGCGAACGGATCCATAAATTATTATTAGAGGGCTTGTATAGAGAGGATATCGCGGACATTAAAAATAATCGAACTGGCTGGAAAACGTCCGAACGCCTCCCAAATATTTCAATTTAAAACAAACTTCCTGGGCGGTATTTTTATATTGCCGCTCGGATCTAATGATTTGTTTGATATTTTTCGGGGACTTCTCTTTTTTTTTTTCGCGCGACCGTCTTTCATCTCTCTGACGCAAGCGGTGTACGTCTCTCCTTGGGAGAGAAAATCCGGATCACAAACAAACGGGGCCATTAGAATAATATACGGGATGGTAGTGCTTGTCGAGTTGGAACTTGGAAAGACGGATTTGCTCGCGTTCGCATAAAGTAGCCTCGGTAAACGTTCTTATTCAATTTGCAGGATTTTGAGAGGTTTCACTTACGCATTTCCTATATTTAAGTGACATTAAAAATAACATTTTTCTACTTTGCATTCACAATGCACACATTGTAACACTGTTTTCGGTGTTACAATTAGCAAATTGTAACACCGTTTTTAGTAACTTTTTTCTAAGATTGGTGACATTGATATCAAATGCATGTCAAACGAAAATACACATAACCACAAAAGTAAGCACAAACTGATTTTTTAGAATCGCACAAACTGCGAAGTATGTATATTTTTATACATATTTAAACATGCGTGTTGCATCCTAGGTTTCGTACTACTAGTATATGATGGTATATAATAATTATCAATAATTACTTTTTCACAGATATTTGAATTTAAGTGACAGATGACAGTGTTACCAACGGTTGCACCCATAAATACTCTAGATTGGGATTTTACCTAATATACTTCTAAATTTTTATAAAATTAATGACGCAAAGTAGAAAAAATAGTATATTACACTCGTTTTATAAGACATATTAACAACTCATGCGCCAATTTGACGTCTTATAAAACTTGTATATCTACCTATACTAATTGCGAACTTTAAAGTGTAGGGCGCGTTCAGCGGAATCGCCCATTTTGGCCGACATTTGCGATCGAGTAGCTGCAAAAATTGGGCTTTTCGATATTACTTTTGACGCTCGAATTGAAAAAAGGACACAATTCCGCGTGGACTGCGGGATATTTTGTAAATTAAATGCGTCAATTTTGAAAAAAAATCACGTTTTTGCACCTCTTCGGGTGAAGGCGAACCTCGAGAAAATGTCACGTGACGTCTAGAAATTCCGACAAGCGGATCGATGAACGTCAAAAATTTACATTTTTTATCCGTTCCTGCCGACCTTATAAAAGCCGCTCGCTCTCATGTCTTACGATAAGATCCCTCTAAATACCCTTCGCAAAGAGTTTTGAGCAAAAAAACGGCCTTAAAAACAATTTTCGATCCAAAAAATCGATTTTTGTCGACCCGTGTTTTGCTGCTATTACCACAGTAACGTCAAACCCGAAACGCCCCCTGCCGGACATTCATAACAACAATAACAGATAGCAGATAACCTAAAATGTATCCTAAAATGTCCATATTGCGAATCGTACTGAAAAGGACTCAAAACCACAGGCAATTAAAATGTGACATTTGGAATGCAAACATTCAGATTATTAGAGTGGACAACCATCAAAATTAGAATTATTTTTGCGTATTTTTAGACGCTATAACCAACCGAATCAGTTAGTGACGGAACATCTATTTTTTAATTTACGCAACCAGTCATGCCACATCAAGATTTCCTAATTTATGTCCCCACCACATCTCACTTCCTGGACATCCTCTTCTACTATAATTAGACATCAAATGATTAAAATAAAAAGGCGTAATAATATTCATAACAAACAACATCCAACAAAGGAACAATTTAACTTATCAGGACTTTGTGGCAATTTTTTATCGCGCCGCCAACCGCAGAAAAAGAAATATTGCTGAACGATACCGACTTCCTGAGATATGACAAGTCATAACTTAGCGTTACATCGACACAAATTAATTTACCAATTTAGATTGTTCAAACCACATAACAGATACAGCCTATTGACTCCTTATAGAAATAGATCGCAAAATATAATGGCTGGTTACGCATGATACGCCGGCAAAAGTGGTGCTGGCTGTAATTATATATTTAATGTAATGCTAGATTACCACGAAAGTAGTATGTGTGGTAGACAGAATGGCACCTCCCGGTGACCTTCGGGCTCACCATGAGCCATACCAAACGCTACATGAGCTCTACAAACATATGTAATATAGATACTGCAGTTTACTGTGTCAAATAACCGACAGATTAGATATCGTTTGTTATCCAGACGTTTTTATTGATGCTTGTGACATTTTATTAATCGTTTAGGCCTTTAAGGTGTAGAGCTGAAGACGAGTTATCAAAAATAAAAGTTTTAAAGGATTCAGTTAAAATGCTGTATCTTCGTTGATAATGAATATATCGAAATGAAACAAATTCCAAAACATAGCTAATTAACTTGGCTTTAACACTGCCTAGGCAAAAACGTGCCTAAGGTCCTTAATTGTTCCACAGAGTGTCCCAAACTTAGACCACTGAACCATCATGTTAGTTACATAGATAAAAATCAGGGTTACCAAAATCAGTTATATATGTAATTATGTTCAAAGTTATATTATCTAGGAAAAATTTCGAAGAATCTGTCTATAATTTGCTGCAAAAATCATCAAAATCCACCACGGATTACATAAATTATTGGTGAATCGATTTCTAGGTTAGCGTTGTTTACCGACCGCCATGTTTATTCTAACAATACAGGACGCAAACTAAAAATCTATGTATGTACTTACATTTCCCGCTGGGGTACGTCAGAACCCGCTTCAAATCAATCAGGAACGCCGCAGAACAGAACAACAAAAGTCACACACGCGAAATACAACACCAAACCTGCCCAAATTCACGAAGAAAGTTACAAAAATCGCACCCCGATTCGACCAACAAGCAAATTACACCTATCTACATATGCACTTGTTGCAGGCAGAGCCGGGCGGAATAGGTGGGCACGCCAGCACGCAACCACAGCCAACTCAAATTTTTTGCCCTTTTCAAAACTCGGCTATTCTCAATAGTTTTAATTCGGATTTTCGCTCAATTCGATTCAGTTTGGTCCGGAATATACAGGAAAAATGCAAATGTCGATAAGTATATGTTGAATTCTCTTAAAATCGGTAAGAAGATGAGCGTGACGTCATCACTGAAAAAGCGCGCTGCCACAGATTGTCCAGCCGGACCGGCGAGCTTGTTGATTCTCCATGGCAACGCGTAGAAACGCTTTGTCTGTATTATTGCACGTATAAATGTCAGTGGCCAGTGTTGGTGGTTAAGTTAATAATGAAAAATATGCAAACAATTAACGTAATTAGTCACGATTCGACAATTAATCGTGACATATTGTTTCGAATTCGTCTATAGAGATGTCCGAGTGCAGTGCGTCCAGGAAATCCTGTCCTCTCTTGTTCTTTCGAAAGTAATCCAGCGTGCGGTAAGTTAATTATGCGTACTAAGCACTAATTGCATGCAAACGATGGCCACGGCCTCTATAGGAGGGGCGGTTGTTGCTGCTCGACTCTCGAACACGCTTCATTGTGTTCAAAATGTCAAGTCACGAACACAGCCCTCTTTGTCGCCTGCTTTACTAAACACGAAATGGTTTATAATCCCACCATTGTTAGATTATTATACAGAAAATATTTGACAAATTGCCAACAAGTGCACAACTTGCCTTATTATATAGACCTTGATATGACCAATCAATAATCGAACTTCTTCTTTGTCTTTAATATTTTTTGCAAAACAACCTAATTTCTGTCAGGTTATTTTTTATATTTCCTGCCAGGAAAAACTTCACGGTTTGGCCACCCCATATTTCCCAGCTCATCGGAATACAAATGACCATAATTATCATGTCGACATGCCATGTCCACAAGAAGAAAATGTTGTTGTCCGGCCCATAGATTTCGAGTGTGGTGGGTAGCCGACATAATGAGATTGTATGCAGATGTAAATTTTTCCGTTGCGTGAATACATGCCCCTCACCCCTCACTTACCTGATCCGTATCTGCTGATATATTACGAAATTGGATAACGCGATACGTGGACAGTCCATATATCATACAAATGAACAGGCCTGTACTGTAATCTACAAAAAAAAACATGTTTGCGATAAGTTTTATGCTAAATCCTAGTTAATAATGGCACAACATGTTAGCTGTGTGAAGTTAGCAACAAAAGCCAGCAACAAAATTTTTTTTCATCCGATTGCAATGAACTATACACCGTTGGAAAGCCCATGACGAGCTGAGTCTACCATAGTTATTGCAACGGGATCAATTAATAACTACTACCTAAAAAATTAAAAAGAAAGTCAAAATTTCAATGAATTTCCATATCTTTAGAACCGCATATCTTCGCCAATACTTCATTATACTTATTTAGTGTAACACCAAACGAAAGCGCAAACTTCGGTTATACTACCATAGTTATTGCAACCCAAAATTTTGCTAATGAGTGCCTCAAATAAATTAATCAAATATGAGTATTTTTAACATCCGGGTACCATATGTAGTCCCACCTAAATTAAGTTAAACAAACGTATTCGCTTTGTGTGCTCATATCGATAAATACATCAAAAGATAGCTGAGACCTGCCTTTACCCATCATAGTTAGTGCAGAACAAAATTATAATAATTAGCGGGTGAAATAAATTAGTGAATTCCAGACACTTTTTCCATCGGCTATTGGTCGACGGCGAACGGCGCTATGTAAATCGTTTTGTGCAAACTTTTTGCAAGATTAAATCTTATCGATATATACATCAAAAGATAGCTGAGACTTCCACCTACCTACCATAGTTATTGCAACGCAAATTTTTAATAATTAGTGGGTGAAATAAATTAATGAATTCAAGGCACTTTTTCCATCGGCTATTGGTCGACGGCGAACAGCGCTATGTAAATCCTTTTGTGCAAACGTTTTTCAAGAATAAATCTTATCGATATATACATCAAAAGATAGCTGAGACTTCCACCTACCTACCATAGTTATTGCAACGCAAATTTTTAATAATTAGTGGGTGAAATAAATTAATGAATTCAAGGCACTTTTTCCATCGGCTATTGGTCGACGGCGAACAGCGCTATGTAAATCCTTTTGTGCAAACGTTTTGCAAGAATAAATCTTATCGATATATACATCAAAAGATAGCTGAGACTTCCACCTACCTACCATAGTTATTGCAACGCAAATTTTTAATAATTAGTGGGTGAAATAAATTAATGAATTCAAGGCACTTTTTCCATCGGCTATTGGTCGACGGCGAACAGCGCTATGTAAATCCTTTTGTGCAAACGTTTTGCAAGATTAAATCTTATCGATATATACATCAAAAGATAGCTGAGACTTCCACCTACCTACCATAGTTATTGCAACGCAAATTTTTAATAATTAGTGGGTGAAATAAATTAATGAATTCAAGGCACTTTTTCCATCGGCTATTGGTCGACGGCGAACAGCGCTATGTGAATCCTTTTGTGCAAACGGTTTGCAAGATTAAATCTTATCGATATATACATCAAAGGATAGCTGAGACTTCCACCTACCTACCATAGTTATTGCAACGCAAATTTTTAATAATTAGTGGGTGAAATAAATTAATGAATTCAAGGCACTTTTTCCATCGGCTATTGGTCGACGGCGAACAGCGCTATGTAAATCCTTTTGTGCAAACGTTTTGCAAGAATAAATCTTATCGATATATACATCAAAAGATAGCTGAGACTTCCACCTACCTACCATAGTTATTGCAACGCAAATTTTTAATAATTAGTGGGTGAAATAAATTAATGAATTCAAGGCACTTTTTCCATCGGCTATTGGTCGACGGCGAACAGCGCTATGTAAATCCTTGTTGCAAACTTTTTGCAAGATTAAATCTTATCGATATATACATCAAAAGATAGCTGAGACTTCCACCTACCTACCATAGTTATTGCAACGCAAATTTTTTCGTAGCATTATCGAACAATTCAGTAAAACAAATACAGAAAATTTGATAGGTTTGCATCTGCATTATCCTTACATAATGGTGTATTGATTACAGCTCTTGAAAAAACATGCTTACGAGCGATTATGATGACTCAAATGAGTTATGATCAAACGTTAAAATTATTTTTGCTCTATACCGCATAAACAACCTTGAAACAATAAGAAAAAGGCGTCCAATCAAACTGACAGCAGTTATCACACCTTCCAGAATGATGGTCGACAATTTGTCTACCGATATATACAGTTATTTGAGATAAATAATGGTTATCTTGTTTATCTTTAATAAATAATCACTGTTCTGAATTCAACCGTATTCAACTTGTTATTCGTCAAATCTCGTGATGCTATTGTTCACATTTGACTTAAATCTCAAAACAGTTCAAGTTAATCTTATTTGGGCATTATTTTATACAATTATACTTCATAAATTATGTTTGTGATAATGTAATTTGTATTTAGACACCGCTACTAAAGAAAAACAATATTATAATCGATCAAGCGTAATTCTTTCATTGATAACACTAGTCAACAGTCAAAATGTACATTGGATGCGACTATTTTTTTTATATATACTAAGGCCCTCTAAACTCAAAAATCGCATAAAAAAATTTTTAATGGATACGTTTTTGAGTTACAATTTTTTTTCTTTTTTTTGTTTTTTTTTTTTGCGGAGGTAGTTCGACTATTTGGAGCATATCTCGAGTTAGAAACGTCCAATCTGGTCGCCCAGCACATAAAATTGAAGCTAATTGTATCACCAACAATTGTCACTCATATAGTTTTTCAATCGCTTCAGTAGTTTTAGCACAATAGGCCACGATATTATAAAAATTTGGCCAAAATTAAAATGGAACATTTACTCTATCACCTGTGAAAAGTAGAAATCGTGGAAATATAGTTAGTTTAATATTTTTTTGCGTAGAGTTTGAACTTGTGCGAAGAGAACAAGGTATTTACGTTTAAAATCTATGCAAAAATAGCGAAGTTATGGTCATTTAAGATTGATAGGTACCAAACTACCAAAATTCTACTTTTTCTCTGTTTAGTTTAATTCATTGTGCTTAGTTTTAATGTGATGTTTTCAATATAAAGGAGATTAGAAGTGAGTTTGATTGCTGCGTCGCCTTATATTCTCGTCGAAATCTGTTTTTCTTATGAGGAACCAGATATAGTGGCCCATCATTTTTTCAATCCAAAATCCCTGGTAGCGCCGCTCAATAGTCTTCATTTCCTAGTGAAACCTCTCACCATGCTCGTCACTGACGTCACCAAGATTCTCAGGATGAAATCTTCTCAACTGCTAGCTCCAGGTGTATACCGTATCCCATGTGCTTATGGCAGTGTCTACAATTGATGAAATAAAGCGCTCTGTCAGCGTTGGGGTTTCAGAACATGAAGGTTGTACAAGGCTGCGCCAGATCACCAGTTCAGCGCTTGCTGAGCACAGACACAACAATTCTTCTCGACCAAACAAAAATCATCTCCCGGGAATCACGTTATTATCCTCGTAGAATCCGCGAAGCGATCGAAATCTTTAAAGATCCCTCCAATCTCAATCGAGATGACGGTTGGCATTTGCATCATAGCTGGAAACCACTTTTACGACCACCACAGCCAATCACAGCTACCCCAAACCGCCCTCCCAACCAATAGTTGTTTGACTACCTGCGCAGGCACCTGCGCCAGGTACATATAACGTCGATCGGAACACGTACTGACATATCTGAATATCATTTTTTGGTGAGATATGCCACTACGTGTTTTGAGCGACGATAAATACCCTCACCCTTCCACACACGTTCATTCTCTCCGTCCTGACGATGCCTCTTGCAACAGAGTGCGAAACGTTGACTAAAAGATACGCATCTTGGTGCGAATCACGTGACGTACTCGTCTTCCGAATGGATCCGACCTCTACCATGCATTTAAACTGCTATAAATGACGAAAAATACAAAATAGAGAAAAGGCCGAATTTTGGTAGTTTCGTACCCATTGGTCATAATTGATCATAACTTCGGTATTTTTTCATAGATTTTCATCGTAAATACCTTGTTCTCTTCGTAAAAGGGCAAACTCTACGTAAAAAATAAGAAACTGAACATATTTTTACTATTTGTACCTTTCCCTGGCGGTTAAATGAATGTTCGATTTTCATTTATACTAAAAAAAATTCAAATTATGGTCAATTGCACTGAAACCACTGAAGCGATTGTAAAACAATATTAATAACATTTATTGGTGATTCAATTGGCTTTAATTTGATGTACCGAACGACAAGATTTGATGTTCCGAACTCGAGATATGCTCCAAATAGTCGAACTACCTCCAAAAAAAAATTAACAAAAAAAAGAAAAATTCATAACTCGAAAACGTATCCATTCAAAAAATGTTTAATGCGATTTTTGAGTTTAGCGGGCCATGGTATCTAAGAAAAAAATAGTGGCATCTAATGTACATTTTTTTTTATTATTTTGTTGACTAGTGTAAGATACGATAAAAGATATGTAATAAAGCCAAACAGTTTTACTTTTCTTCTACAGAAAAACAAGTTATAAATAGCGAGTGGCAATAAACAAAATCGAGATGACAGCCCGTGCGTTCTAGAATGTTGTGCCGTGAAGATAGAGACTATCCGTCTACGTTTGTGCATACAAATTGAGATAAGCGAGCCCCCTTGGAGTGACTCCTTTCCTATTTACTGTGGATAAAGGTGTTCAAAAACGCTTATCCAAACATTATTATTCTATCATCGGGTATCGCATCTTAGTATGCGAGAAATTACAGATAAAGACCAACCTTGAGTAGCGTATTGTATTCCCACAAATGTTGCTTGCATTCAAGCTGACTTGAAGAAATGTAAATATGCTGAAACGTCTGATAAATGCGTAGCGTGATACACCGCTGCAAATGTATTGGTTTAATGCAAATAGAGGCGCACAAATGTGGATGTTTTATTCCAGATGGCGCTCTAATACGTGCTCTAGGTATGGAAGTTTTATCGCTCTTTGCTTTGTTTACCATACCATAGGTAAATTGTATAAATGTGTGCCATAGCAACCATAAGCAACCAACACTTCATTTCCTACATGTTTCAGATAATATAATAATGTAATAATAACATATTTGCCATACCCTCTTGTTGTGGTTGGCATATTTTTAGAACAGCAACAGAGTTTTCAATATTTTTTGAAGAAATTTTATCATCGTCGCGGCGCACAGTGTGTCAAGGTCAACCCAATACAAACGTTGTACAAAAATAGAAAACGTTGGTTGGTAGAAGTTGATGAAATTTTATTTCTAAGGGTGTAATGACAAGCTGACTTCAAAAATGAATATGGTTTTTTTATTTCAAATAATACCACAGTATGTAGAACATATCATTGTCTATATCTTTTGCATCAGAAGTAGTTCTCCTAAGACTGGAAGTTAAACACAGGCTCTCGCGCAGCACGGCGACGGTTGATCACCTGTACTACCTCAGCCCTTCTAATTTGCGACCGGGCATTTCCAGATATCAATAGTAAAAAGAATAGGGAATAGAATGGCGTTTATTTTGTTAAAATTGAACAATGGGTCAACGAGATACAGACTCTCAAACATCCCGATTTTTACGAAATTTTCGTGACATCTCGGAAGGTATTCATTAATTACATATACTAATTTAAATATTTGAGACGGGGCATTTCCACTTTTGGTTTGGCCAAAGAACGTTCTTTCGAACAGTGTTAGTTTCATTGCGGTATCTCTTAAGACAGTGGAGTAATTAGTGTTTTTTGATACACGTAAGTTCCCATAAGAGGGGGGCTGGAAGTTAAACACAGGCTCTCGCGCAGCACGGCGACGGTTGATCACCTGTACTACCTCAGCCCTTCAAATTTGCGACCGGGCATTTCCAGATATCAACAGTAAAAAGAATAGGGAATCGAATGGCGTTTATTTTGTTAAAATTGAACAATGGGTCAACAAGATACAGACTCTCAAACATCCCGATTTTTACGAAATTTTCGTGACATCTCGGAAGGTATTTATTAATTACATATACTAATTTAAATATTTGAGACGGGGCATTTCCACTTTTGGTTTGGCTAAAGAACGTTCTTTCGAACAGTGTTAGTTTCATTGCGGTATCTCTTAAGACAGTGGAGTAATTAGTGTTTTCTGATACACGTAAGTTCCCATAAGAGGGGGGCTGGAAGTTAAACACAGGCTCTCGCGCAGCACGGCGACGGTTGATCACCTGTACTACCTCAGCCCTTCCAATTTGCGACCGGGCATTTCCAGATATCAACAGTAAAAAGAATAGGGAATCGAATGGCGTTTATTTTGTTAAAATTGAACAATGGGTCAACAAGATACAGACTCTCAAACATCCCGATTTTTACGAAATTTTCGTGACATCTCGGAAGGTATTCATTAATTACATATACTAATTTAAATATTTGAGACGGGGCATTTCCACTTTTGGTTTGGCCAAAGAACGTTCTTTCGAACAGTGTTAGTTTCATTGCGGTATCTCTTAAGACAGTGGAGTAATTAGTGTTTTTTGATACACGTAAGTTCCCATAAGAGGGGGGCTGGAAGTTAAACACAGGCTCTCGCGCAGCACGGCGACGGTTGATCACCTGTACTACCTCAGCCCTTCCAATTTGCGACCGGTCATTTCCAGATATCAACAGTAAAAAGAATAGGGAATCGAATGACGTTTATTTTGTTAAAATTGAACAATGGGTCAACGAGATACAGACTCTCAAACATCCCGATTTTTACGAAATTTTCGTGACATCTCGGAAGGTATTCATTAATTACATATACTAATTTAAATATTTGAGACGGGGCATTTCCACTTTTGGTTTGGCCAAAGAACGTTCTTTCGAACAGTGTTAGTTTCATTGCGGTATCTCTTAAGACAGTGGAGTAATTAGTGTTTTTTGATACACGTAAGTTCCCATAAGAGGGGGGCTGGAAGTTAAACACAGGCTCTCGCGCAGCACGGCGACGGTTGATCACCTGTACTACCTCAGCCCTTCAAATTTGCGACCGGGCATTTCCAGATATCAACAGTAAAGAGAATAGGGAATAGAATGGCGTTTATTTTGTTAAAATTGAACAATGGGTCAACGAGATACAAACTCTCAAACATCCCGATTTTTACGAAACTTTCGTGACATCTCGGAAGGTATTCATTAATTACATATACTAATTTAAATATTTGAGACGGGGCATTTCCACTTTTGGTTTGGCCAAAGAACGTTCTTTCGAACAGTGTTAGTTTCATTGCGGTATCTCTTAAGACAGTGGAGTAATTAGTGTTTTTCGATACACGTAAGTTCCCATAAGAGGGGGGCTGGAAGTTAAACACAGGCTCTCGCGCAGCACGGCGACGGTTGATCACCTGTACTACCTCAGCCCTTCCAATTTGCGACCGGTCATTTCCAGATATCAACAGTAAAAAGAATAGGGAATCGAATGGCGTTTATGTTGTTAAAATTGAACAATGGGTCAACGAGATACAGACTCTCAAACATCCCGATTTTTACGAAATTTTCGTGACATCTCGGAAGGTATTCATTAATTACATATACTAATTTAAATATTTGAGACGGGGCATTTCCACTTTTGGTTTGGCCAAAGAACGTTCTTTCGAACAGTGTTAGTTTCATTGCCGTATCTCTTAAGACAGTGGAGTAATTAGTGTTTTTTGATACACGTAAGTTCCCATAAGAGGGGGGCTGGAAGTTAAACACAGGCTCTCGCGCAGCACGGCGACGGTTGATCACCTGTACTACCTCAGCCCTTCAAATTTGCGACCGGGCATTTCCAGATATCAACAGTAAAAAGAATAGGGAATCGAATGGCGTTTATTTTGTTAAAATTGAACAATGGGTCAACGAGATACAGACTCTCAAACATCCCGATTTTTACGAAATTTTCGTGACATCCCGGAAGGTATTCATTAATTACATATACTAATTTAAATATTTGAGACGGGGCATTTCCACTTTTGGTTTGGCCAAAGAACGTTCTTTCGAAGAGTGTTAGTTTCATTGCGGTATCTCTTAAGACAGTGGAGTAATTAGTGTTTTTCGATACACGTAAGTTCCCATAAGAGGGGGCTGGGGGCTAACTTCACATAGGTGTGGGCAGCTTCTAAAGCCTCTGCAGATAAAATTCCTATAGGTAACTCAAAAGAAGCAAGCCCAAGCATCGAACAAATCACGATGAGTGATTTTGACACGTGATTATAAAAATAATAATCTCATTACTATCGGCACGTTTCTGCAAACATTATTTATGTGCACAAGTAGTAAAATAATAGAGTTATTATATGGCGTACAAACCCAGAGGGCGTTTTTAGGCTATTTGACATGACTTCATAGATTATCCATTATTTTCAAATCTTATAGAATGTTTCTAAAAATACGTGTTAGTTTAAATATTGCATACCATATAGATTCGCCTCCGTATTAATTAAAAATAAAAACTGCAAACACCAACTGTTCAGTTTACTTGTGTTCTCGAGGTTTGTGACTAAGAATAAGTAGTCCACTGTTTTCGTTATCGAGCTGAAATATTCATGTTAACCGGTGCAAAATATTTACGTCTTGTTTTTTAGAATTGTTACTTATCACGGTATCTTATACAGCTGTCAAAACATACATTGAAAACTACTGTTGTCTTGTTTGGTCCTTTCTCAAATTCCCAAAAGAAAGGTAAACAAACTTACATACATAGAAAAGTGTAGGTATATATGTAATATGATTGATAAATCCTGGTAAAAAGTCTATGGCCAGTTTCCGTTCCTTTAAAATAATAAATCGAAGAGAAACAGAAGTCCTTGGGTTACTTCATAACAAATCAGTTTCGGTAATTTCGGTTACGCTTAGGGACAAATAACAGAAGCAGTACTCAACGAGGAGAATAAAAAAAATTGTTGTGGTGTCCACCTGTTCGTTGAGAAGTGGGCAAATTCGTGAATAATATCTAGCCGTAGCCGTACACAAAAGCGTGGTGAGGTGGGTTTGGCGAGAAGCAATGGAAAGTTCCACTGAGTTTGTGTTGCTGCACACCGTGAACCATTCAAGATTGTATCTTTCTTGAACCAACCTTGACCGAAGAGCGTTTTTAATACTGCCTCCTCCTGCTCGCTCACTTCTCCACTTCTTCGTGATGGTAATCACCATCTTCCACTACTTCGCTAGCCACTGCAAATAATGAACGTTTTTTGTCGTAATGTGTCGACTGATGGATTTTTACAATTGTTCGTTTACTTTGCTGTAGACACTCGACTAAAGACTTGTAATTTTTCCACTGTAGGAACTACTAGAATACCTTTTTATTGCTTAGAGAGAGTAGATTCTAGCAAATGTTATCGAAATAATGGATAACTTATAGACAACCTCTTTGCACGTTATTTATAACAGTTATCTCATCAAAAATTATCGATTCAATTGATCTTGTGCTTATAAGAAAAAACAGGACAGCCGAGAATAGGCTCGATAAGGTTAGTAACAATGCAATTAATTTCCTCTTATAGGCGTATAACGGTCCATGCCAACGCTGAGCACAGTGCGCAAGGTACAGGTACTCGTTTTACCATTATATTTTTGCAATTACTGCAAATTGATATGTCCTCGAATGCAGTTCGCCTCTATGCAGTTACGCATAGAGTTTGTGACGTTTGTGTTCAGCAGAAATTCAAAACGACCAAAGCTGAAGCCTATATTGAAACCGCTGCCGTACCAAGGTTACTGGTAAACGAGTTTCTGCCTTCTTGTAATGACTCCTTTGAATATGATCTGTTGTTGTTGATATGTTTGTCCGCTTTTTAATCCGGTGACATGTCAGCAGATTTCTTGCCGTACACATTAATAGATTTTTATTATTTGCATCTATAATAATAATAATAATAATAATTCAAGCCTTAACATCCCCCAACAGCGTTCGCCAATTACAGGGGGCATCGGCAGGCCAGAGTATTATTATTATCGCCCGCGCCTGTGGAACGTCTTAAGATGTTTGGCTCCCAGCATTCGCCAAGGAGTGAGGAAAACCACAGAAAACCTCACCCTGGAAGCAGGTCCCCGGGCTCGAACCGGAGACCCCCTGAGTTCAACGCCAAAGTCTTACCGCTAGGCCACACTCAGGCTACTTTAATTTAATTTTTTTTAATTTAGTTAATGTAAATGTGTAATTTATTTATTTCCGCAAGTAAATGTATCGTTTAGTTGTATTCTCATTGAACATAATGAACGTTCTCATAAATTAAACTGTTAAAGAGATTTAAATTGATAATAATCAGAATCTGTCCAACATTTCCAAGTTTAGATTGATACGACAGATCATCCAAAATAAACTAGGATCAATTACTTAAGTTCCGCTAACATAATAAGAAACAACAACACGACCAAATGAGGAAAAAACAACCGTCGGTGGTCGTTAATTAGAAACGTAGTACAGTAAGCAAGCAAGCGAAGCGGGCACCTAAATATATCTCGCAGTGCTGAACGATTTCACTTTCAGCTGCCCTTTGCGGGTGGGAGGAGCCTCTCTGTAACATAGAAACCCAGGCCAGGGACTACAGTGGGGTTGGTTAGTAACACACAAGGACAAGGACGCGTCCACTGCGCAGACTCTGCCCGGAAACCGGCATCGATTTCCGGATTCTGGAATTTTCCATCTGATCACGGGGGTTCGTAATTGATGCGGACGTCCGGTCCATATCGAAAATACAGGGCCGTATTATCCATAAGGCAATGTAGACAACTGCCTAGGGGCCCACAGTCTCCTAGGGGCCCACAGCCTAGGGGCTCGCGACCTACCTACATACATACCTAAGAAGACAGAGGCCCCGAGGCTTGCATTGCCTAGGGGCCTCTATATGGCTTAATCCGGCCCTGACAGAGCCGTATTATCCATAAGGCAATGTAGGCAACTGCCTAGGGGCCCACAGTCTCCTAGGGGCCCACAGCCTAGGGGCTCGCGACCTACCTACATACATACCTAAGAAGACAGAGGCCCCGAGGCTTGCATTGCCTAGGGGCCTCTATATGGCTTATCCGGCCCTGCGAAAATAACGAAAATTCGTGTATTAGATGAAGGATTTCCTATTTTACGTGGTCCCTGAAGATACCTCTTGCAACAGAATGTGAAACGTTGACTACTTAATAAATATAACATTCTTTTTTCCAGCCTATTCATCATTTTGATCTCTTCCTGTATCGTCGGACTTTTTTTTTTAATTCTGGTCCTTGCGCCACGCTCTTAATTACCATCGCAGGATTTATTATCCTGCTTAAGGATGTACGGGCCCAGCTGACTGACTTATTAATATTAACCTCGGCTGCGCGCGGGCCGCGTTCAATTACGCTTCGGAACATTAATCCCGAAACTGAAACTCTAAAATTAAACACTCAACGTTGTAGCCGGTCCCACAGAGTTCTGTTATTTATTATCCTTGCGCTCCAGCGGCGTCGGTATTTTAGTGCATTCGGGTTAAAGCCGACATCTATTACCGGCGGAGCAAAACGACACCGCGACCTCACCGCTACCACACAACGGACGACAATTTCAAAATGGCCGACCAACACATCAGCTGATTATTTCAGGTTAAATAATAGGAATTGTTTCAAAAGCACATACATAATCATTATTTTGGTTTACTTCTTTTGTAGCTACTACTTTTCCTTTCTCTACTTCGTTGGCACAATGAAATGTTTGAACACTTTTGCAATTATTCAATTTTGTGAAGCCGGAATCACTCTGGACCAAGAACCTACCTAAGATCAGTTTATACGACATAATGACATTTGTCATAATGACATTTATGTTATGTCATGTCACTGACGTTTGTTAAAATCTGACAAATATCTATACATATTTAGAGTGAACTGGTATCAGTTTGGTCAAAATTGTATGAATCCCTAATAAAACGGATTAAGATTTGCCACTTCCGGTTATCAGATTGTCACCAGGAATAATCCAGTTCATCCCTTGGTAATTCTAGATATGTATGCCAAATTTCATCGTGTTCATGTTATAATTTTCGACGCCGAAATTCTTCTTTCTATGATCTGTTTTAATAGGTTTTACGACAGTTTTTATTATGATCCAAACGTCAGCTATGTTTCTTATCCACGTAACGCACGTTTTATTGCTTTAAAATTCCAGAAATATTCCGCTAGATTTTCAGAACTTCTGAAGTATGTAAACATTTTGCGCGTAAATCAAACATAATATAACTGAATCAAAACATAACAACTTCTCTTTCAACTTTTAATACGTTTTAGATTTTTGGTGTCTATATTTATCTTCCAAATGAATTGTTATGTTATTACAATCATTATTTCTGTTTTGACCTTCTATGATCACAAAAAGAATCAGTTATATATAGAGCAACCATCTTTGTTTCTTCTTCAGTTTTCGGTACGTAGAACTGCAACACTCCAAGTCAGTCTTTCAAGGATTCTTCGAACAAGTGGAGAGAAGTGTGCAACTGAAACGTGTCTTGTTCTGTCCTACAGCAAATGGCATGCAAATGAGATCTGTCCGATTAAAGAAGTTATACATGTTATTGTCGATAACCACCTACTTACAAACTGTAATTGTCCAATGTATAATAACAGCAATTAGTTGTTATTTACGCATGTGACGTAAACGTTGGTTGCCATAGACAGTACATGAGCTATTCTAGTTAACAGTTATATGAAGATGTGATTTGATCAAATTGTATTTTTGTAAAAATCCAAAAAAACGCGCTTATTATTATTCATCAACAATATAAATATTCATGTCTTTGGCCAGATTTAGCGACCTGTTTTTCTTATATATGTAGATTTAATTCTTGAAGCGAAAGAGCGTCTCTGATTTACAACCAGGAAATTGAACGCTGCCGCCAAATCTAATTAACATTTGAAGTGGCGCTAGGTCGAGCAGCGGAATCGCAATTTCGTCGAAATTTGCGCTCGGTGATTGCTCAAGTCAAGGGTGTAACTCATACCCCCCTCCATTCACCCCTCAACGACGATAATGAAATATATCGGCCTGACGCAAAATACCCGGAGGGAGCAAAATTGGATGGGAAAGGTATGCCCGAAATGCAAATTCGCGAGGTATTCGAAATAACTCGAATAGATATTATCTAGTGGCGGAATAGGAAGGTGGATTATACGCATATTTTATGAAATAACCGAGCGGAAATGGCAATTTATCATTTCAATGACGGTAAGCCACAATCTGCGATAACTTTGGAACTCTTTCATGAATTTTGATGATTCCTACAGCAAATTGAGGACAAATTCTGTGTACAAGTTCTCCGAGTGCTTTCTTGTGTCATGTAGAACATATTCGATTACAATTCTATTCAAATTCTAACACGTGATCCCACATACAGTGCGGGGAAAACAGGAAACCGTTTAAGTAACAACGATGGCACTAATTTGCAAAAAACTAGAGAACCACATTAGACATATGATGTGACATCCGTATGACGTTAATACGAAACGTGATTTGGTTCGCCGTTTCTAAGTGCTATGTGCAATTGGCAGCCGTTTACGGTGTACTGTTGTCCAACACGTTCGATTTTGCCATTGCTAATCGCGTATAAAGAACACTTTCATGTTCGAGCCGATTGCATAAGAGCTGCACGCCGAGGTAAACGACCTGTCGCTACTTGCCATGTTAATGAAACCAGCACCGTGCCATTATACCTAGCGAATTGTCCGATTGCGTTTGATATATACTGGTCACTTGTTCTGAACAGATCAGCTGTTACGCCTGTTACTAACGGCAACTTCTTTTTATACCCACAAGAGTGTATGAAATCATGTAGATGATTGCTACTCAGGGCCGTATTATCCATAAGGCAATGTAGGCAACTGCCTAGGGGCCCAGAGTCCTCTAGGCTGTGGGCCCGCCTACGGGTGCGCGACTTACCTACATACCTACCTAAGAAGACAGAGGCCCCGAGGCTTGCGGGCCTCTATATGGCTTAATCCGGCCCTGACAGAGCCGTATTATCCATAAGGCAATGTAGGCAACTGCCTAGGGGCCCAGAGTCCTCTAGGGGCCCACAGCCTACGGGTGCGCGACTTACCTACATACCTACCTAAGAAGACAGAGGCCCCGAGGCTTGCATTGCCTAGGGGCCTCTAAATGGCTTAATCCGGCTATGACAGGGCCGTATTATACATAAGGCAATGTAGGCAACTGCCTAGGGTCCCAGAGTCCTCTAGGGGCCCACAGCCTACGGGTGCGCGACTTACCTACATACCTACCTAAGAAGACAGAGGCCCCGAGGCTTGCATTGCCTAGGGGCCTCTAAATGGCTTAATCCGGCTCTGACAGGGCCGTATTATCCATAAGGCAATGTAGGCAACTGCCTAGGGGCCCAGAGTCCTCTAGGGGCCCATAGCCTACGGGTGCGCGACTTACCTACATACCTACCTAAGAAGACAGAGGCCCCGAGGCTTGCATTGCCTAGGGGCCTCTAAATGGCTTAATCCGGCTCTGACAGGGCCGTATTATCCATAAGGCAATGTAGGCAACTGCCTAGGGGCCCAGAGTCCTCTAGGGGCCCACAGCCTACGGGTGCGCGACTTACCTACATACCTACCTAAGAAGACAGAGGCCCCGAGGCTTGCATTGCCTAGGGGCCTCTATATGGCTTAATCCGGCCCTGTTGCTACTTTTGCACGATAAGCATCTCCGGATATTCGAAGAAGGATAAGCATAAAATAAAATATACAAATTTGCCATTAGTATCGTGATCTATCCCCCACAGAGGGAACCATCCTCTCCCAAGTGCACCATCCACCTTATCATCTTCGATTTTTGACACAGAAGAATTTTCGCCTGTTTGAAGAAACTTGCCTGATTTGATTTGATTGCCTGATTGATTTGAGAGTCTGAAATCACTCTGTCAAATCAGGCAAGTCGTGACGATTCACCATTTGAAGTTTGAGGAACACCTCACCTTATAAACCAGTGCGAACTGAATGATTTGGTTAAAGACTTAGTTTTGGATAAAGAGAGGTTTACCAAAAGAAAAAGCCGAGTTATTGGGTTCTAGGCTACAGGAATCTTTTCGCACGAGGTGTAACAGTGTCTTCATATACAAAGCGTATCGAGCCTTTTAAAGCATATTTTAAAACGGAAGGATCTTGTATGTTACGATGTTGAGGGGCTTATGGACGAGTTTGATATTCCCCACGATCCTTCTGAATGATGGCTTTTTATCGATTTATCAAAATAGATACACTACTGTTAAAGCATATTCTTTGAATTTAGATAATTTGTTAACTGATTTTGTTTCAGTTTTTTTTTTCAGTATCACTGTATCTGTAAATCTAAACCTGTTACAATAAATCCACTTTCAGTTTCTGGTTATAATAAGCCGTGGATTATTATAACCAGAAACTGAAGATTGAATAACATAAACTTGGTTGTTCTCATGGCCATAGAGGGTTGTGTCCACTTCCCCTATTCAATTCACAATTGCTTCGCAAGGTTTAAGGGAGCTATTTAGGTGACCCTTTTAATCCGTGGGTAGATTAAACCACTGCTCAGCAATAAACCCCCCCGAACACCACCAAGCTTGCTAAATCCCCTATAGTAAAAACTTGTTACCTAGCAATCGAATCGAAATAATCCATGTGTAATTATCAAGGTGGTAAAAACGCCTGTTTGTCAACGCAAGTCATTGTTACAGTTTTACTGGAAATTACAACTCTGTGATTTTGAAAATATTTACTTTACTGTACCTACTCGTAAAAATTTGTACAATTCCAAAGGCAGCATTACGTATTAGTAACACTTTGCTAATTGCTTACACCATCCACGACTCAATTATTTTGAAAGTTATGAATAATTGCGTGCGCAAACAATATCTGTTGACCGTAGATGGACAGCGTATACCTACTTTTCCATGCTAATACATATAAGTTGGTCTTGATTGATTGATTGACCGATTGATTTATTATTCGCTTTACCTTCGAATTCGCTTATCTGGAAGCTGTTCGATGTAAAAATATCCGCGCGAATTGTTTAATTCTTCAAACAATAGAACGATTATGGGTTTTAATCAGACAGACATACCCAAGTGGTTATTGTTAAAGTCTTATTGACTTTTTACGGTGTTTTTATCGACACGCCGTCTGGTTCTTTCAATATAAATACTGGCGGAATTAATAAAATTTGTCTGTCTTTTGGTCTGAATAAAAATTAAACATGTCGAAAACAAAGAAAGATTTCCCCTTATAAGTCTCCTGACGGTTTCAAACGCCACCGTTAGAGGGTCCTTGTATAGGCAAGCATGCGTAAAAGCAACCTGCCCTCAAAGGAATTTTCAATGAAACCCAGTTCTCAATGTACCTACCCGGGCGAGCTTTCGATTCAAGCTCTCGCTTCTATGAAAGCTCCGGGTCCCTAGGATCACCGGACGGAGATGGAAGATCGACGAACGGCAGGATTAAATAAGGATGGAGCTCGTCGATTCATCATGGTAGTTTGACGAACCCAAGTCCTTTTTCGCGGAGATATTAAAAAAAGAATAGAATATTTATACCTCTAACAAAAATTAATGCACATATGCAAATGGATAGGTATATAGATATATTCGTTTGACCTTAACTGTCGTAAACAGGCTGGTATGTGATTAGTGTATGATTGCCGCAATGAGAAAATTGTGGGAGACTCATCTGCGTTAAATTAATTATCGTATAATTTCGTATAATTCCGAAACAAGGAGAACGATTAACAGAGAACAATACCTCTCGATAATTACGTTTCAGTTGCTATTCACGCGTGCTCGGGCGGTTGCTGCGGCGCTGGCGTTCTTGTTTTTCCGCGGCCATTTAGCATTGTGATGCAAATGCCGCACGAACAGTTCGCATTGTGATTCCACCTCGCCTGGACGGCGCAAACAATAAAATTAGTTACGAAATACAAAAATTTGTTAGATCGTTTCGACGGAATGAATGGACGGTCTCTCATAAATTTTTAACAGCTCGGTGCTAAAATATCTGTTGTCTCCGATTCTCTTACTTTTATGGAGATTGTACCTTCCATCTATGGGAGTTAATTATTCCAGACCAGTGTTTCCCAACCTGTGATCTGCGGACCCCTGGGGACCCGTGGGTCTATCCCAGGGGGTTCGCGGATAAAACGCAACAGATAACAGACCTATGGAGTAGCAGTACTACTCCACCAACTATTACACCAACTACTTGGGCAAATTTAGCACCTATGAATGTCCAAACTCATCTAAGTCATTAAAAATTTCCTCAAGAGGCTGAAGGAAGCGTTTGGAGAAACACCAATCAAATTTATCAGGCAAAGTCAACTTCTTGAATGAAATATTGCACCAATGAATGTCCAAAGGGTTGTACACCGCAAGAAATTTCCTCAAGAGGCTGAAGCAACCTTTTGGACAAACACCAATCAACTTCTTCGGCAAATTTAGCACCTACGAGTGTCCAAACTCATCTAAGTCATTAAAAAAATCCTCAAGAGGCTGAAGAAAGATTTTGGACAAACACCAATCAAACGTATCGGGAAAACTCAATTTGTTAAAGCAAATACTGCACCAATGAATGTCCAAAAAGTTATACATCGGAAGAAATTTCCTCAAAAGGCTGAAGCAATCTTTTGGACAAACACCAATCAACTTCCTCGGCAAATTTAGCACCTACGAGTGTCCAAACTCATCTAAGTCATTAAAAAATTCCTCAAGAGGCTGAAGAAAGATTTTGGACAAACACCAATCAAACGTATTGGGAAACTCAATTTTTTAAAGCAAATACTGCACCAATGAATGTCCAAAGGGTTATACACCGGAAGAAATATCCTCAAGAGGCTGAAACAATCTTTTGGACAAACACCAATCAACTTCTTCGGCAAATTTAGCACCTACGAGTGGCCAAACTCATCTAAGTCATTAAAAAATTCCTCAAGAGGCTGAAGGAAGATTTTGGACAAACACCAATCAAACGTATCGGGAAACTCAATTTGTTAAAGCAAATACTGCACCAATGAATGTCCAAAGGGTTATACACCGGAAGAAATATCCTCAAGAGGCTGAAGCAATCTTTTGGACAAACACCAATCAACTTCTTCGGCAAATTTAGCACCTACGAGTGGCCAAACTCATCTAAGTCATTAAAAAATTCCTCAAGAGGCTGAAGGAAGATTTTGGACAAACACCAATCAAACGTATCGGGAAAACTCAATTTTTTAAAGCAAATGCTGCACCAATGAATGTCCAAAGGGTTATACACCGGAAGAAATATCCTCAAGAGGCTGAAGCAATCTTTTGGACAAACACCAATCAACTTCTTCGGCAAATTTAGCACCTATGAGTGTCCAAACTCATCTAAGTCATTAAAAAATTCCTCAAGAGGCTGAAGGAAGATTTTGGACAAACACCAATCAAACGTATCGGGAAAACTCAATTTGTTAAAGCAAATACTGCACCAATGAATGTCCAAAGGGTTATACACCGGAAGAAATATCCTCAAGAGGCTGAAGCAATCTTTTGGACAAACACCAATCAACTTCTTCGACAAATTTAGCACCTATGAGTGTCCAAACTCATCTAAGTCATTAAAAAATTCCTCAAGAGGCTGAAGAAAGATTTTGGACAAACACCAATCAAACGTATCGGGAAAACTCAATTTGTTAAAGCAAATACTGCACCAATGAATGTCCAAAAAGTTATACACCGGAAGAAATTTCCTCAAAAGGCTGAAGCAATCTTTTGGACAAACACCAATCAACTTCTTCGGTAAATTTAACACCTACGACTGTCCAAACTCGTTTATATCATTAAATCAGCCTTTGGCAACTTTTTTCAAGGGCGGAAATAAAAGTTTTTTGCCTTACAAACGCGAACAAGTTATCCAAATCCTCAGTACAGTCTACAACTAAGTACCAGGGTATAGTTATAACTCCATATAAGGCACATCAATAACCGAGATGAAAAAAAAAGCGCACGTTTCTGATTGCGAGCAAAGCTCAGGTTCAAGTTGTGAAGATAATGATTAACGTTGATCGAACGGCACACAATAACCTCACTGAGAGCGGCGGCGGCGCTCCGCTGCCGTTTTGCAGCCGAGCTGGAGAAAGTTGATTTGCCGGCTTGCTTGACCTCGTCAAGATTTATTTATTTTCTGATGTAGCGCATAGCGCCAGGAGTGGCCTTTTCATCCGCAGACCCGAGAAGAAACACATAACAGTAATTTAGAGAGAAGGATAACACACTCTGGTCCACATAAAACGCACTCAGATTACCCACATCTTCGCTTTTCTATGTAATAGTTAATTCAGGCGTTATTAACTGATCTAATCTGGACGAGGCGCGTTTTTATGAAACCTCCAGGAGCGGTGCTAAATAAATCAAATCAAGACCTAACCAATTATACTCTCAGGCTTTAGTTTTTTCATATTGCCCAATTATTATTTTGAGGTGAACGATTTGCCTAAGCTAATCACATAACAAACCAAAATTTTCAACTTTCTGATACAACAAAAACAAATTATTTGTTCCAGATTATATTTGCCTTACATAACTAGAAATTTTAGACCTGTCACAACACTTTGTACTCAATGACTTCAATTCCAATCCTGCTTAAAGTTAAAAATAAAATCGACATTTGAATAATCCTCCACATGGAAGAGAAGAATGCATTTCGATTCTGAGCACGCACGGTCTATTCGTTTATCGGACTTCCTTAAACAACTTCTTTAATGGGATTAATAATTCACGATTTCCATAGCATCAGTTTAGCATACAATGTTGATCATGTGATCGAGCCTATGCGAGATGGACTCGAGCAAGCCCTCTCCTCTTACGACAGCTTCTATAGACCAGGGAACCAGTTTCTAAAACCTGTTGCCGTTTTGTTTACTACGCCCATGGAGCTCTCTCAAAGCCTGATCCTCTCTCGATATATACAGGTTTGATTGAAATGATTATACCCATATATGGGAAGTTGCCCTGTTACGTGATCTTCTAGCTGTATTCGTTCGGTCGGCTTGTTGACGACAATTTGGAATATAATTCCTTGGACATTTAGAAATACAGAATAGTATATTATTATACAAGTTTTATAAGACGTCAAATTGGCGCCCCAAATGAACGAATGCGCCAATATGTCTTATAAAACGAGTGTAATATACTATTTTTTCTACTTTGCGTCATTAATTTTATAAAAATTTAGAAGTATATTAGGTAAAATTCCAATCTAGAGTATTTATGGGTGCAACCGTTGGTAACACTGTCATCTGTCACTTAAATTCAAATATCTGTGAAAAAGTAATTATTGATAATTATTATATACCATCATATACTAGTAGTACGAAACCTAGGATGCAACACGCATGTTTAAATATGTATAAAAATATACATACTTCGCAGTTTGTGCGATTCTAAAAAATCAGTTTGTGCTTACTTTTCTGGTTATGTGTATTTTCGTTTGACATGCATTTGATATCAATGTCACCAATCTTAGAAAAAAGTTACTAAAAACGGTGTTACAATTTGCTAATTGTGAACGAATGCGCCAATATGTCTTATAAAACGAGTGTAATATACTATTTTTTCTACTTTGCGTCATTAATTTTATAAAAATTTAGAAGTATATTAGGTAAAATTCCAATCTAGAGTATTTATGGGTGCAACCGTTGGTAACACTGTCATCTGTCACTTAAATTCAAATATCTGTGAAAAAGTAATTATTGATAATTATTATATACCATCATATACTAGTAGTACGAAACCTAGGATGCAACACGCATGTTTAAATATGTATAAAAAGATACATACTTCGCAGCTTGTGCGATTCTAAAAAATCAGTTTGTGCTTACTTTTGTGGTTATGTGTATTTTCGTTTGACATGCATTTGATATCAATGTCACCAATCTTAGAAAAAAGTTACTAAAAACGGTGTTACAATTTGCTAATTGTGAACGAATGCGCCAATATGTCTTATAAAACGAGTGTAATATACTATTTTTTCTACTTTGCGTCATTAATTTTATAAAAATTTAGAAGTATATTAGGTAAAATTCCAATCTAGAGTATTTATGGGTGCAACCGTTGGTAACACTGTCATCTGTCACTTAAATTCAAATATCTGTGAAAAAGTAATTATTGATAATTATTATATACCATCATATACTAGTAGTACGAAACCTAGGATGCAACACGCATGTTTAAATATGTATAAAAATATACATACTTCGCAGTTTGTGCGATTCTAAAAAATCAGTTTGTGCTTACTTTTGTGGTTATGTGTATTTTCGTTTGACATGCATTTGATATCAATGTCACCAATCTTAGAAAAAAGTTACTAAAAACGGTGTTACAATTTGCTAATTGTGAACGAATGCGCCAATATGTCTTATAAAACGAGTGTAATATACTATTTTTTCTACTTTGCGTCATTAATTTTATAAAAATTTAGAAGTATATTAGGTAAAATTCCAATCTAGAGTATTTATGGGTGCAACCGTTGGTAACACTGTCATCTGTCACTTAAATTCAAATATCTGTGAAAAAGTAATTATTGATAATTATTATATACCATCATATACTAGTAGTACGAAACCTAGGATGCAACACGCATGTTTAAATATGTATAAAAAGATACATACTTCGCAGCTTGTGCGATTCTAAAAAATCAGTTTGTGCTTACTTTTGTGGTTATGTGTATTTTCGTTTGACATGCATTTGATATCAATGTCACCAATCTTAGAAAAAAGTTACTAAAAACGGTGTTACAATTTGCTAATTGTGAACGAATGCGCCAATATGTCTTATAAAACGAGTGTAATATACTATTTTTTCTACTTTGCGTCATTAATTTTATAAAAATTTAGAAGTATATTAGGTAAAATTCCAATCTAGAGTATTTATGGGTGCAACCGTTGGTAACACTGTCATCTGTCACTTAAATTCAAATATCTGTGAAAAAGTAATTATTGATAATTATTATATACCATCATATACTAGTAGTACGAAACCTAGGATGCAACACGCATGTTTAAATATGTATAAAAAGATACATACTTCGCAGCTTGTGCGATTCTAAAAAATCAGTTTGTGCTTACTTTTGTGGTTATGTGTATTTTCGTTTGACATGCATTTGATATCAATGTCACCAATCTTAGAAAAAAGTTACTAAAAACGGTGTTACAATTTGCTAATTGTGAACGAATGCGCCAATATGTCTTATAAAACGAGTGTAATATACTATTTTTTCTACTTTACGTCATTAATTTTATAAAAATTTAGAAGTATATTAGGTAAAATTCCAATCTAGAGTATTTATGGGTGCAACCGTTGGTAACACTGTCATCTGTCACTTAAATTCAAATATCTGTGAAAAAGTAATTATTGATAATTATTATATACCATCATATACTAGTAGTACGAAACCTAGGATGCAACACGCATGTTTAAATATGTATAAAAATATACATACTTCGCAGTTTGTGCGATTCTAAAAAATCAGTTTGTGCTTACTTTTGTGGTTATGTGTATTTTCGTTTGACATGCATTTGATATCAATGTCACCAATCTTAGAAAAAAGTTACTAAAAACGGTGTTACAATTTGCTAATTGTAACACCGAAAACAGTGTTACAATGTGTGCATTGTGAATGCAAAGTAGAAAAACAGATTTTATAATACGTGTCTCTCTTTACTTTGTTCGACCATATAGACAAAAAAAGTCAGTTTTGAATCATGTAACTCAAAATTACTGTAAGAATCACTTACTTTGATTAACAATTAGGGAAATTGAAGCCCTGTGACAAAGTGCAGGATTTAAAAGCAGTAAAATGTTTTATCCTTGCAGCAGAAGTTGCGGAGCCGGTGTTCACAACGGCAGCGACATCAAAAATTCTGCTTTTGCAGAAGGGACTACCTACCCCTTTGCGCGGAACAGTGAGTCGTAAAAGGATATTTTTTATGAAAGGGGCATTATTTTTTATCGTGATGAAAATCCAGGCGCGTTCCATAGCTTCGCTTTATAGTCCTACATTTCGTCAAGAATTCTGAAGAAGTTCTTCCTTGATTTGTAGAGATGAGATGAGAAACAGATCTATGAATCAAGATATAAATATTTACTAGACACGAATCAATAGATTACTGCTTCTATTGTTAACAGTTTTAAGATGCAGAAGTAGCTTTCACTTCTATTAGTTCAGTAAAATCTTTGACAATATCATGTATGAACGTTATAAGGTGAAAGTTTGATTCGTCATATATGTTGATTAACACTGATGAGGTGAAGACCCTTACCATAGAGTTATTCCAAACCATAAATATATAAATATTGGTTTATTTATCTATAATTTACTAATAACTATACTTTCTAGATCACACCTACCTATTTGTCGCTGACAAAAATATACCAGCCCGAACATTCAGCCAATACTTTTCCACCATATAATCAATCGCATCACAATGGCTCACGGTTCATTTCCACAAGTAATTTCCTTTATTGTTCTGTCTCAGGCATACTTTCCAAGCCGAATCCCCTGTCTGAGCGAACACCTTTGTAAGCCACATTATTGATGGCTAGTAAAGCGCTACAAATGTGTCACGTTGTAAATTTTAAACCGCCTTCGCCTGTCAATCGATTTCACTCACCTATATTCAAGCATTTGCATTTTGCTTATCAAACATATACAGATAGAAAAATTATTCTTACGTATATAGTGTAGCATGAAGAGCATTTTTTTTTCTATTCAAATAAAATTTTATTCTAATCAGAATTTCAAAATAGTTGTTTCAACAGTTATTTATTCTTACGATTTAAGAATTTAGTATGTTTATGTTAAGTATATGTACTTTTCTCTGACGAAGAAAAAATTATTCTTCTATAAAAAAAGTTGGATGAAAAGTATATATCAGTGTTTCCCAACCTTTTTTGAGCTATGCCCCACCGACGCTGGTCTAAAAATCTCATGCCCCACTTCATATTGTCTTTTTTTATACCTATAACAGAGTTGGAAATGAACCTTACTCGGAACGATGTACGTTTCTCATTTCGTCATTGGTACACATTCTGCCCAACAAACTTTGACTAATTTCCTCTCTGTGACGTAATGAAAAACTTGCGCCATTGGGGGTATAAAAATAATAACATAAAACAATAATTTATTTGATTATTGAAATAAATACTAAGCATTTTAGCAGAAACAAAATTTGCTACATATTCTATTATAACAAAATAGAAATAAACATTCACTTAAAAACGAATACAACACAAATCTGCCATATTTTATTATAACAACACAAAGTTAAACATTTACTCTAAAACTGAAATTGTCACTGCAAGTGTTAATCGTACCCTTGAGTCTAGTTATCAAATATTCGTGCTCATTGTTAAATCTGGAAAAAGCACAAAATAGGGGAACATTTAATTAAACTGTCAATATCAACATTTGTAAAAACGGTTTTAGAAAAAGATGACAAAGATGTGATAGCTGTGCCCCTTAGTAACAACACTGTCAGAAAAAGAATGGTTAAAATGAGCAAGAGTGAGAGGCACTGAGGTCTTGTTGATAACTTATGTAAGGTACATTAATAAGGAACATTTTTTTGAGGAAATGTTATTCTGCAAATCATAAGAAAGCACCACGACCTCCAGAGATATTTTTTCTAAGCTAAAAAACCATGTTATTAATTATGTCGATAATATTCCAATACAGAACATAACATCTTGTGCTGCCAATCGTGCTCCTAACATGATGGGCAAGAAAAGTGGCTGTTTAAAGATGAAAATCCAGAAATGCTTCTTGTGCATTGTGTAATCCACAGGGAAAACTTGGTAGCCAAAAATATTTGTTCAATGAAGTATTAAATTTAGTTATAAAAAGTATGAATTATTTTCTACTTCACAAATTAACTTGAAATGTCACATTCGGCATTAGCTTTGATACAATTGACATATTTTATAACCGAATTTAATCTTCATTGAGAACTGGACAAACATTTTTGGTTACCAAGTTTTCCCTATGGAGCTATATTAGACAATGCACAAGAAGCATTTCTGGATTCTTACCTTTAAACAGCCGCTTTTCTTGTCCATCATGTTAGAAGCACAGTCTGCAGTACAGGATGTTATGTTCTGTATTGGAATATTAAAGACATTGAAGTATTTTTTTTGCTTATGATGAATATCTCCGGAGGTTGTGATGCTTTCTAATTTACAGAATAACATACCTTCAACAAAATGTTCCTCAACAATGTATCTTAAGTGGCATAGCTATCACATCTTTGACATATTTATCTAAAAACGTTTTTACAAATATTGATGGCTTAATTAAATTTTTCCCTATTGTGTGTTTTTTTTTTTCAGATTTAGAATTGTGTAGGGATATTTAATAATTAGCCTCAAGGATATGATTAACGGTTGCAGTATGAACGGTACAAAGAGACTTTAAGGTATGTTTTTTTTTTCAAAATTTTTCTATGTTCCAATTGCCCCCCTCAACAATCATATTGCCCCTCAGTGGGGCGTACGCCCCACGTTGGGAAACACTGGTATATATGATTCAACGAACAAACAGTTTCTTGACACAAAAGTATACGTACGTATCGCTTAAAACAGACGTAATTCCTTTCAAGCAGTTCCTTCATACTTTAAACAAGAAAACGTAATACTTGGAACATCAAGAAAATCAAATTCTTACTCTGCGAATTTTATATTTTACTTGAAGCAATTTTTCCCTCGAGTTTGTTTGTGCATTAGTATCATTACCTATGTACTTGTAGAGACTGTAAAAATGACTGAAATCGCAATGATACCAACAGGAAGTGTCATATGTTTAAAAAATCGCAATCTTTTGTGGAACGGGAAACGTTAATCTCGTTCACCATATTATAATACTTATCACGACTGCTATTTTTACGGTGTTTCAAGTGTTATATTAAGTGCCAATACCCCAATACCCCAATACCCAAATAACAATCAGCTTATCGAAATTTATTGACTATTTTAAGTGTCTCTAAAAGACATTAAACCAACCAACGTCTAGGCCAAACAGTCATTGTGGGCGTACGTTTTCTAACATCCTTTTGTTTGCCGTGGTGCAGCTAAGTACGGCCCCACAGGATACGTTTAACTTCTACGCCAATGTTTACCTGTTTTAAGTGGGTCTGGTATCCTGCAGATAAAGACAATAGGGGGGTCTTGGCGTCCTGAATCCTGGACAGTGGAGGTGCTACTCTCTGGTGGTGAACTGGCGTCGAACCAGAGTTGAGTCGAACCAGAGTTGAGTCGAACCAGTCTCACAAGGTCAATTTCCGTCTGGAAGTAAGATTAAGATCGGATGACATGACATCATCTTTGCTACCACTGTTAAGGGTTCCGGATTGCATCACAATTTATAGCCATGGTGCTTGTTTACAGCCTCTTGTGGAATTAATTAAATTTGTGACGTGGATGGTGTAGTTGGTTTAAGTAGATAAGTGGCTGGTCGTATTAATTAACGTTGTAGACTTTATGATTGCTTATGTGGACGGTCAACTTAAATAATTCTAAGGCGATCTTATGGAGGAAATATGAGAGAGAAAAAACCAAGATGATTCTTGTTTTTAACTGTAAGAAAATCGTAACTACAACCGGGACTTTCAATCCAAACATAATTTGCCCGATCCAGCTCTCAGACCCTGTTGCTTATATTTACAAATTACGATTCACTTTTATCTTTCGCCCGTTGATTTCTTTGCAGAAGGGCCATCACGCGCGCGCTGTTTCCTTTTACTTCACACCCAGCCATCGGATTTTATCGCATACACACAAACATTTTTATTATGTGTTATAAACACAATATTTCTTTGTTTTCTCAGGGTAGGCAGGAACGGATGTATGGAATTACGTTCTCGTATATAATTCCCAACAGTTTTATGTTTACTTGAACATACGCGGAATCATTTAGGCGGATTCATCTCAACTCATCTGTCGACACTTTATTTTCACGCCCGAAACATAGCACTGAACTATTGCTTATAAAACCGAATAGCATTGAGATAAATAAAGTTTAGGAAAAGGTTTATGAAAAGAAAAAGCCAAATTATTGGGTTCTGAAGGATCTATACGTGTAATTCACGATGTTGAGGGTCTTATGAACGAGTTTGATATTCCCCACGATCCTTCTGAATGGTGGCTTTTTATTGATTCATCAAAATACAGCATGAAAGCAGTATGTTATTGTTTTTTTTTTTTTTAGACCTAATATACGGGCACAGCTATAAAACCCTAGAAAAACTAGCAGCCTAAAGGCAATACAGTGTAAAATATGTTATTTCTTGTATGTTTTCTTAGAAGAATAAATCAAGATGGAGTAAAGTCAGCCGAGAGACAGATTTACGACTGGCTTAACAGCGATGCCGTGTAAATTAATGTTCCGAATGTTTTCCTAAATTCGCGGAGTACCAATCTTCTGCATTGGCTTAAATTAGCCCAGAACGTTGATAAATTCCTAGCTAATGAACTCCAGTAAATATTTAAACGCGAATACTATACACATTCTTCAATTTGCTTACATAAATATCAGATAATATTAGGATGTAAGGTGGGGCGAGTGGCTCCAGCGGTAGAGTGCTGCTCTCCTGCTAGGAAGTCTTGGGTTCAAATCCAGGCATCAGCTGAAGATCCTCGTCCCACCGCCTTTCGCAAGAGGCGCAAAACCGTGGGTGCCGGCAACCAGTTGAACACCTCTGGTTGTCGTTATTAAACAGTATGTAAAAATGGGTAAGCACAAAGGGCCAAGAATTGGCCTAGGTGCAGCGGAATAAACCGCACTCAACAACTACAACAAACATTAGGATGTAAGACCAAGAGATTTTGGGAAATCGATATTTTTCAACATCTTCATAAATTTCTATATTAAAACTTTGCCGTTACAAGCAGAAAGTCGTTATATGTAAATTCTTTGGCCCGTACGAAAAAAAAAATAAATTACGATTCCTACAAGGGCTCGAAGTAAGAACTCACGAGTCGTCACAATGAGCTTGTTAATATTTGCAAACGACGCCGTAAAAAAACGCAATCTTGTTTACAGGGGCATCAAAGAAAAAAAAATCCGACGGTAATAAATTGGGTTTATATTTCAAAATTACATTGGAACGCTGGATTTAATTAAAAAGACCACGGCGGCGCAAAGTCAGCGGATGGAGCGGGAATATTGCCGTGAGCTTTTATGTAAGACTTCCTCGTTTTTATACTTTCCAGGCTTTGCTGTTTACACAAACAAGCAGAGAGAGGATCTTCCATTTCGTGATTAGGTGAGGCTAGATCAACAATGGCTTGTTTGCCGACGAACGACTATAGAAACTTGGTTTGCTTACACAACACAAAGGAAGATCACAGTTGTGTATGCAACCAAATATACGCGGGTCATTTATAAACCATACACTGGGTATAATTGGTTGCATATGTCACGATGATCATCTTAGTTTAATACTAGCTCTGTGTATATGTCAAAATTTTCGATTTTAATTATTGGGCATTCTAGAAATATGTGGCTAAGGCTTCCCACCTGTCCACATTCGCAATATGGACATTTTAGGATACATTTTAGGTTATCTGCTACCTGTTACTGTTGTTACGAATGTCCGGCAGGGGGCGTTTCGGGTTTGACGTTACTGTGGTGATAGCAGCAAAACACGGGTCGACAAAAATCGATTTTTTGGATCGAAAATTGTTTTTAAGGCCGTTTTTTTGCTCAAAACTCTTTGCGAAGGGTATTTAGAGGGATCTTATCGTAAGACATGAGTGCGAGCGGCTTTTATAAGGTCGGCAGGAACGGATAAAAAATGTAAATTTTTGACGTTCATCGATCCGCTTGTCGGAATTTCTAGACGTCACGTGACATTTTCTCGAGGTTCGCCTTCACCCGAAGAGGTGCAAAAACGTGATTTTTTTTCAAAATTGACGCATTTAATTTACAAAATATCGCGCAGTCCACGCGGAATTGTGTCCTTTTTTCAATTCGAGCGTCAAAAGTAAAATCGACAAGCCCAATTTTGCAGCTATTCGATCGCAAATGTCGGCGAAAATAGGCGATTCCGCTGAACGCGCCCTACACTTGAAAGTTCGTAATTAGTATAGGTAGATAATGAACAAAAGACCATTTTATATTATATTCTTTCGGTAACAATGATGTAATTATTCATGTATTAGGGTGGCAAATATATTCACGATATGGTGTGGAACGAGACATTGATATTCAAATGAGATTGTCGCACACTTTTTTCTGTCGTAATCGTGAAACGGAAACACCGCAATAGTATCAGTTCCAGATCTTGTTGGTGCGTGTAGCAAATTATTGCAGAGACAATTAAGTTGCCTAATTATAAAAATTTACATGTCTAATTGTCTCCCGCCCCATTATTATTCAAAGTACTGGAAAGTTGCATTCGTGAGGACCGATAGTACCTATGTATTACTTTGATTTATAATAGAGAGGCATATTATTATTATGTGGAGCGAAAAATATTAATAATGATATTAATATAATATAATATAATATAGTCGATTGTAAGCTTGCTTAATTGCTTTCAATGTCCTCCATCGGGAAGCAATTATTAGATAATTGCAAATTTATTAACAAACTTCTTTAAGTTATCTTGTTTCGTCAATAATATATCAAATTAGAGTTTTATTTGGAACATAAACTATACAAATTACATTGGAATTTCCTTTTTACTTTCCGACTAGTCCCTAGAAGGAAAGTATTTGAGGTCCCCTAAATCCATTACAACGATTTCTGGAAAATTTCTGGAACAAACGATCGAGCTGTAATTTGGAATTTGGTATACATATTTAGAATTAGCGGGGGATGAACTGGATTGTTTTTGGTGACAATCTGGCCACTTCCGTGCAAATTTTACATGCATCTTCTGAGGAATTTATACGATTGAGACCAAACTCATTTGTCAGGATGATATTTTAATTAAACGGTTTTAGGTATTAAAAAAAATAATTTCTGTAGGATTTTCACAAACAAACCATGAATTTTATCGAGAAATATTTTTGTAAAAGTTACCAATACGTGAAGTGTATGCTTTGCGCGCTGTGTTGGTTGGAATTGAACGTGTTTTTTTGGTGTGCCGGATGTGTGCTTGTATATATGCTTCGCGTTCGCAGGTAAATTTTTTTATGCATTTCATATGTTGTCGTTAGATATTCGGTTCAGTTGGCGACAAGCGTTGTAAGTAGTGTAATGTGGATACATATTTAACCATATATTTCAACAATATTAATATAATAATAACATATCTCTTGTAGCTAAGTTCGATCAGCGCAATAACTACGTGTTTTCTGATCATAGAAGCTGTGGTAGAAATTTGAAGCAAAGAATAAAACGTATATAAGTAACACTAAATTATTATTGTCTTACGCATCAAATTATTATCGGCTAGTAAAACCGAATTATCTAACATTGCGAAATAGTAAGAACCGCCAAAAGCTAGATGTATTAGTCTCGTAACTAAGCAACGCCAATACCTGTTTACCACAACCGAATTAATTTGCATTTGTCGGCCATCTTGCCAAACATTTTCTGGGCGTCTGCGCGTTTTTTTTTTTTTGACAGAATTTCACGGCGTACGCGTGTGTTGCATACAGATATACCAGCAAATATTCGCAACAGGTGATTTGTGATATTTTGAGTGGTGTTTTAAGTGATTTTGACCTAACCTATTACCCCGTGTGTATAAAAATCATGTTCCGTACTCATTTCAGCGCCATTAATCAAATTTTGTTGAGTAATAACTAGTACTGGTAGCGTTTGGATCATAATAAACATTGTGGATGAATATTTGGTTATATTTGGTTATATTATTGTTGCAGATGGACAACGACGGTGGTGTAGTGAAGTGTTGGACATTTAGTTGTGCGCGTTTTTAAATCTTGCGTGTGTTATGTTGAATAGCAGCCGTAGATGCCCAAGGGAGAAGAAGGACTGACTTGGAGGAGGATTTTACCGGAGTGGCAGCTTCCAGGGACGAAGACATCTAAAGGTAGGTTCAAGGAGATGTCATCCTTCGTTGGAGGGTAAAGAGACGCGATAAGGTAGGATTTTTGGACTTCTCTAGGTTCGCGGCGCGTTATCGGTCTTTTTGACTCTCTACGGAGTTCTGTAGAGTCGTCAAAAGCAGTGGTAGTGCTAATCATCTGACCTTGATTGGTGGTGTTATTGAAAAAATCCGGTAAGTGGGTATTTCTTTGTAATTCTTGCGATACCTGGCAGAAACGAGCGAGAGGGACGAAGATGTCGCTGCAGGTTAGCGGGGTGGTGGTTTGGGGTCTTCCCCCTTGCTTGTTTCTGCTTCAAAAAAAGTTAAAATCTGTGTGTTCTTTTGTTTCAGATGGACGAGGAGTGGGTTACCTTTGTCCAATAGGCGCTACAAAAGTGTTCAATGTTTATAAGTAGAATTAATATATATTTTTTTAGTTTTAGGAGCATATTGGAAATGATTTAAGGCCCCCATTGTGTATATTCTTTATCCATGGATTAACTGCAATGGTCACGGTTATGGTTTTTTTAAGTAAGTAACTTTGTAAATGAATGAAGTGGTTATTATTTTAACTACACTGAGTTTATACGTTTCTTGTTGCAGATTAGGACGGAAGAACCTAACCGATCTAGATCAGATCTAGGAGTCACAAAACTGACGTTTTCCAATGCCAGACACACAGGTAATAGATGCCTTTTATAATGCATTATTTGTATGATAAATTTGTATGCAAATCTTATGATGTTTGATTATTATAATGCAGTGGTTATACTTAGGTACTTTTTACTTTCCGACTAGTACCCTAGAAGGAAAGTATTGTAATCGACGGAAATTTTTTTTTTGAGATTTCAAGTGAGATAAAAAATTATGGATGACGTCAACGCTTCGAAACAGGTGACGTCATAGATGAATTTTTTACGCCATAAGGTGGCTATTTAAAAGTTAAAATCGACGTGTCCAAACGTTTTTCTTAAATAACGGTTTTAGACGTTATTTGCTTTTACAGAAACGTCAGTGCCACTGACATGACATGACATTAAAATGTCAGTATGACAAATGTCTTTATGTCATAAAAACTGATGTTAGGTAGGGTACAGAGTGGCTCTGGCTTCACAAAACTTGAATAATTGCAAAAGTGTTCAGACACTTCATTGTGCCAACGATATAGTCGGAAAGTTGGATGAGGGCCACTCCAGATATTTCTAATTTGTACTTCCAGTAGTGCAATTAACCAAGTCAATAACAAAGTTATTATTCTCTAAATTGCTTGATTTTGTCATTAGTCAAGTGCTTATGGTATGAACTTGATTTGATTAATTGTTGTATATCGACAAATACAGGTAGAAATATTTATTTGTCGTATGGTCTAATTGGTGGTATTAATAATACTAATAAATTGCGAAACCAGTATTTGCGGTTATACTATTCATTTATGTTAATACTCGTAATGTTCTCTTAAACATAGTGCATACAGGTACTCGTAACAGAACAACTAACAACTAAATTGTTATGGAAATTTTATGTAATTCTCAAAAAACGCCTCAAATTTGTCATAATAATATTGAAGCTGGTCTGGTTAAAATCAGAATTAGTTTCCATCAGCTGTGCAAGACTTGTTATATCATTATTCTTTATTTTCGTTCAACGATAATAAACAACAGGCACACATGACATACAATGTACGGGCATCTCACTTTGTTACACTTCATTACATCTACCAGAAGACTCTGTTAACGGTGAACGGAGTGAGATAGATACAGTCACTATAAATACACAAACACATGTTGGGTCATTTAAGTTGAGCCCGTAATGAAGCAGTAGTTTATCTCCTGCAAACATAAAACAGAGAAATATCTTAAAAACAGTCATTACAGTGTGGAAAATGTCTGATACTTCTTAGATGTTATCGTGACGATTAGTTATTTACTAGCTCTGTGTATATGTCAAAATTTTCGATTTTAGTTATTGGGCATTCTAGAAATATGTGGTTAAGGCTTCCCACCTGTCCACATTCGCAATATGGACATTTTAGGATACATTTTAGGTTATCTGCTATCTGTTACTGTTGTTACGAATGTCCGGCAGGGGGCGTTTCGGGTTTGACGTTACTGTGGTAATAGCAGCAAAACACGGGTCGACAAAAATCGATTTTTTGGATCGAAAATTGTTTTTAAGGCCGTTTTTTTGCTCAAAACTCTTTGCGAAGGGTATTTAGAGGGATCTTATCGTAAGACATGAGAGCGAGCGGCTTTTATAAGGTCGGCAGGAACGGATAAAAAATGTAAATTTTTGACGTTCATCGATCCGCTTGTCGGAATTTCTAGACGTCACGTGACATTTTCTCGAGGTTCGCCTTCACCCGAAGAGGTGCAAAAACGTGATTTTTTTTTTTCAAAATTGACGCATTTAATTTACAATATACCGCGCAGTCCACGCGGAATTGTGTCCTTTTTTCAATTCGAGCGTCAAAAGTAATATCGAAAAGCCCAATTTTACAGCTACTCGATCGCAAATGTCGGCGAAAATGGGCGATTCCGCTGAACGCGCCCTACACTTGAAAGTTCGTGATTAGTATAGGTAGATAGATTATTATAGTTATTATTAGTTACGGCGCCTAGAATATTATATCCGATGGTAAAACAGTTAGTCGTCACACTGTTAACAGCCAGTAGCAAATAGCACGCTAGTAAAACAGCCTAGTGTGACCATAGCATTAGTGTGGTCGCAGGATGAAACACAAGCAACCTGTCAAAAAAAAATCTGCTTTTATTCAGATCAGCTGACTTCCGGACTTCGTCAAAAAAAAAATAGAAAAACTGTAAATTTGTAATTATGTTTTCGCGTCAGCTCAGTTAAAATCCTAATTATCGATTTATTAAGCTAAACGGTCACTTTCGCATAGTGTTTACGGTCGACTTGTTTGAGCGTCGAAAAAAAGCGAATGCGCTGTTGACCGTGACATTAGGTTTAGAAAGAGGAGATTAGTCATAGGAAAAGTAAAGACGCTGATGCGCTTCGAAGTGTTCATTTCAAGTCCTGAGCGGCCGACCGTAACCAACGAAAGTAAGTTGAGCGAATTACAAAATTATAGACCAGAAGGAAATTGCCAAAGTTACTTAACACTTTTTTGCAGATTAGTCATAATGACGTTGCGAAAATACTGTGGCGACCCTGACCGAGAATTGTTTACTTACTCCTATGTTCTATATTTGGTTTTGTGGTTAAAAATATCTGGGGTGGCCCTCATCCAACTTTCCGACTATATCTTTTGTACAATGTGTGTACATACAATTATTCTAGTGTCTAAATACAATTATTCAATTTTGTGAAGCCATAGCCACTCTGGACCCGTGTGTGACAGTTTGCAACACAGCGACGAAGACTGTGGATTCTGTCAAATTGCTTTTATAAACGATTAAGTATAGCTCCTAAACCGTGCACCCCACAGGTCTACAAATTTGTAAGAAAAGCTTTTTTAAGTCTACGGAAAGATCTAAACAGCAGTCATCCTATTCCAATAGTCTCTCCACAGACAACGCTCAAGTCATTAGTGTTGGCCGCTCTTAAGCGAAGACTGGTTTATTTCTCGGCCGTTTATTCGCTTTTTTCTCCTCTTCCTTCTGTCCGTAGTTAAGAGCAACGCACGACACACTTAATGATCCGTACTCGACCGAACATTGTTTTATCTCTCGAACGGTTCATGCGGATTATTAATCACCTCTGTCGCTGAGCTCGGACAGATGTAACGCTTGGCCAGCGCACGTCAATAATGTAAAACGACAACCGGACTGTTTGTAACAGTTTAGGTTTATTGCAATGGCCACTGTTGCTTATATGTATGTACATACACTGTTAAAGGACTGGGAGGGTTTCACAATTAACTGGTGTCAATTGGATCGGTTGGATTGGGTTTACGGTATATACACTTTAGCCTTCTGTGCAAATAAATGTTTTTTTTTTGGTTTTGTTATTCGGAGGAAAAAACCAATTCATATTCTTCAATTCTTGACTTATTTTAACACCTCAACCTCAACCCAGATTATTCTACTCATAAAACGAGTATTTGTCTATCTATCTACCTATACTAATTACGAACTTTCAAGTGTAGGGCGCGTTCAGTGGAATCGCCCATTTTCGCCGACATTTGCGATCGAGTAGCTGCAAAATTGGGCTTTTCGATATTACTTTTGACGCTCGAATTAAAAAAAGGACACAATTCCGCGTGGACTGCGCGATATTTTGTAAATTAAATGCGTCAATTTTGAAAAAAAATCACGCTTTTGCACCTCTTCGGGTGAAGGCGAACCTCGAGAAAATGTCACGTGACGTCTAGAAATTCCGACAAGCGGATCGATGAACGTCAAAAATTTACATTTTTTATCCGTTCCTGCCGACTTTATAAAAGCCGCTCGCTCTCATGTCTTACGATAAGATCCCTCTAAATACCCTTCGCAAAGAGTTTTGAGCAAAAAAAACGGCCTTAAAAACAATTTTCGATCCAAAAAATCGATTTTTGTCGACCCGTGTTTTGCTGCTATTACCACAGTAACGTCAAACCCGAAACGCCCCCTGCCGGACATTCGTAACAACAGTAACAGATAGCAGATAACCTAAAATGTATCCTAAAATGTCCATATTGCGAATGTGGACAGGTGGGAAGCCTTAACCACATATTTCTAGAATGCCCATTAACTAAAATCGAAAATTTTGACATATACACAGAGCTAGTCTACCTATACTAATTACGAACTTTCAAGTGTAGGGCGCGTTCAGCGGAATCGCCCATTTTCGCCGACATTTGCGATCGAGTAGCTGCAAAATTGGGCTTTTCGATATTACTTTTGACGCTCGAATTGAAAAAAGGACACAATTCCGCGTGGACTGCGCGATATTTTGTAAATTAAATGCGTCAATTTTGAAAAAAAATCACGTTTTTGCACCTCTTCGGTTGAAGGCGAACCTCGAGAAAATGTCACGTGACGTCTAGAAATTCCGACAAGCGGATCGATGAACGTCAAAAATTTACATTTTTTATCCGTTCCTGCCGACCTTATAAAAGCCGCTCGCTCTCATGTCTTACGATAAGATCCCTCTAAATACCCTTCGCAAAGAGTTTTGAGCAAAAAAAACGGCCTTAAAAACAATTTTCGATCCAAAAAATCGATTTTTGTCGACCCGTGTTTTGCTGCTATTACCACAGTAACGTCAAACCCGAAACGCCTCCTGCCGGACATTCGTAACAACAGTAACAGATAGCAGATAACCTAAAATGTATCCTAAAATGTCCATATTGCGAATGTGGACAGGTGGGAAGCCTTAACCACATATTTCTAGAATGCCCAATAACTAAAGTCGAAAATTTTGACATATACACAGAGCTAGTATAATACTAATAAAGGTAACCCATAAGATCTTAATGTAGTTCTGGCAAATTCTACACCAATAACAGGATAATCTAGAGCTCTTGAGTGCCGGCAGTCACACAGGGTTAATACCGGACCTAAATTACAGATATAATTGCCACGTAGACCGGGTCTATAAGCTGAGAAATTTAAATTAAACCAGCCCTTCTCAGCGTCCATCGCGCTGGCCATCTAACTCACATACTTCGGCGCTATCCATCTCATTCTTACTTAGGTAAAAAAAAAGAGATAGATAGGCTGTGAGCGAGCAGTAACAAGGAACGAGTACTTTCAGACTAACCCCACTGATACAGCCTAGTCCTTGAATAATTTCTAACAGAATCTGAGCTGGGTTCTCCATTCAAATTTGAATTAATGTGTATCTAATCGCTTGAATCTGCACATAATAACATTTATTTATACTGTTCGGCCAATTTCATTGCCAAGGTGACTACCATTAGGCCTGACATCATCATCCCAACGAGTTATTAAATTACTGATGACTAAATTGCTCGGAGGTAAGTAAACCGAACAAGGATGTGAAACCACAATTATGTTTTTTTGTTTGTTGAATATGAAAGCACGTGAACATTTCTTCTGGAGGTAACTTTCCTTTTGATGTAGTGTGTTCAATTGTTTATTGGCGGAATTGAACATGTGTGATGATCATGCGTCTTTTCAGTTACATCTTTCATTTCAAAACTTATGTATACTATGTGTACTTATGTATTGTTGTACACGTCCATCTTCTGTAAGTTTACAATGGGTTACAACAAGCACAAAACAAAGGTCTAGGTGTATTATGATTAATTTGTACGATGTTTCTTTTGTGTTTGATTACCGAGCACGAAGCGGCGGTAGAAAATATCATACGCGATGCTTAAAGTTATTAAAATTCAGCCATTAATATTCAGCTTGTCCGCAAGGTATAATGATTAAAATTCAACATCCACGTTGCCTTACAAAAGCCAGTTTCTGTCTTTCTTGCAAACGGATATCAACGCTCGCAAAACTACGTGATCGCAATACGTATACCTCGTAATTCTCTATCTAATATCAACTCTTAAAATGCACCGTTTACACTCCTATTTATTGTTATTCAATTCGTAAAACACTCGTACAGTTTAACTGAATTATGGTTAGATGTTGTTGTCAGTTCTTTTATTTGTTTGGAAGTTAGTTATATGTATAATAGTTGCTACTGTTAAGTATAATATAAGTTAGAGTAGTTTTAAATTAAGAAGATCACCCTAACATATGCAACCAATTGTACCCAATGTATGGTTTATAAATCGACACGTGTATTTGGTTGCATTACAACTGTGATCTTCTTAGTTTCAAACATCTATAACTATAATATCCAGTAAGATCTATCAAAAAAAGTAACCTGAATGCACTAAGCTTTGATGCGTGTACCAAAGCAATAGTTGTTTGCTAGAACTAAGCAGCAAATTGTAAGCCGGCAACGATCATGACCCAGATGCAGTTTTTTGAACCTTTTCAGCTCGCAACGCGCCCCTCTTTTACACAGTTCTCTGTTGCGAAACATGCGGCAACGCAGCCGTACACTTTTTCGCATGTTCGATAGGCCCAGCAAGCATCGCACCAACAACGACAAGTGATTAATTAATTACACTCCTTCGACTAGCACTCCGTGAACTATTACATAACCAAAAAAAATAATAATAATGTTATTTGTAATCTTTGGATACAAATTGGACGTTTGAGTACCTATTATGAAAAGCAGAAAAGCAGAATTGTTGGTCCTTTTTACTTGTTTAAGAATAATATATAAACCAGTTTTTAAGACTTATACTTTGGTGTCTCAGTACAGAAATAAAGCCTGCTAAACACGTGCCTTATTTGCCCTACCTACCTTTACTTGTATAAGAATAATATATAAACCAGTTTTTAAGACTTATACTGTGGTGTCTCAGTACAGAAATAAAGCCTGCTAAACACGTGCCTTATTTGCCCTACCTACCTTTACTTGTATAAGAATAATATATAAACCAGTTTTTAAGACTTATACTTTGGTGTCTCAGTACAGAAATAAAGCCTGCTAAACACGTGCCTTATTTGCCCTACCTACCTTTACTTGTATAAGAATAATATATAAACCAGTTTTTAAGACTTATACTTTGGTGTCTCAGTACAGAAATAAAGCCTGCTAAACACGTGCCTTATTTGCCCTACCTACCTTTACTTGTATAAGAATAATATATAAACCAGTTTTTAAGACTTATACTTTGGTGTCTCAGTACAGAAATAAAGCCTGCTAAACACGTGCCTTATTTGCCCTACCTACCTTTACTTGTATAAGAATAATATATAAACCAGTTTTTAAGACTTATACTTTGGTGTCTCAGTACAGAAATAAAGCCTGCTAAACACGTGCCTTATTTGCCCTACCTACCTTTACTTGTATAAGAATAATATATAAACCAGTTTTTAAGACTTATACTGTGGTGTCTCAGTACAGAAATAAAGCCTGCTAAACACGTGCCTTATTTGCCCTACCTACCTTTACTTGTATAAGAATAATATATAAACCAGTTTTTAAGACTTATACTTTGGTGTCTCAGTACAGAAATAAAGCCTGCTAAACACGTGCCTTATTTGCCCTACCTACCTTTACTTGTATAAGAATAATATATAAACCAGTTTTTAAGACTTATACTTTGGTGTCTCAGTACAGAAATAAAGCCTGCTAAACACGTGCCTTATTTGCCCTACCTACCTTTAATTGTATAAGAATAATATATAAACCAGTTTTTAAGACTTATACTGTGGTGTCTCAGTACAGAAATAAAGCCTGCTAAACACGTGCCTTATTTGCCCTACCTACCTTTACTTGTATAAGAATAATATATAAACCAGTTTTTAAGACTTATACTTTGGTGTCTCAGTACAGAAATAAAGCCTGCTAAACACGTGCCTTATTTGCCCTACCTACCTTTACTTGTATAAGAATAATATATAAACCAGTTTTTAAGACTTATACTTTGGTGTCTCAGTACAGAAATAAAGCCTGCTAAACACGTGCCTTATTTGCCCTACCTACCTTTACTTGTATAAGAATAATATATAAACCAGTTTTTAAGACTTATACTGTGGTGTCTCAGTACAGAAATAAAGCCTGCTAAACACGTGCCTTATTTGCCCTACCTACCTTTACTTGTATAAGAATAATATATAAACCAGTTTTTAAGACTTATACTGTGGTGTCTCAGTACAGAAATAAAGCCTGCTAAACACGTGCCTTATTTGCCCTACCTACCTTTACTTGTATAAGAATAATATATAAACCAGTTTTTAAGACTTATACTGTGGTGTCTCAGTACAGAAATAAAGCCTGCTAAACACGTGCCTTATTTGCCCTACCTACCTTTACTTGTATAAGAATAATATATAAACCAGTTTTTAAGACTTATACTGTGGTGTCTCAGTACAGAAATAAAGCCTGCTAAACACGTGCCTTATTTGCCCTACCTACCTTTACTTGTATAAGAATAATATATAAACCAGTTTTTAAGACTTATACTGTGGTGTCTCAGTACAGAAATAAAGCCTGCTAAACACGTGCCTTATTTGCCCTACCTACCTTTACTTGTATAAGAATAATATATAAACCAGTTTTTAAGACTTATACTGTGGTGTCTCAGTACAGAAATAAAGCCTGCTAAACACGTGCCTTATTTGCCCTACCTACCTTTACTTGTATAAGAATAATATATAAACCAGTTTTTAAGACTTATACTGTGGTGTCTCAGTACAGAAATAAAGCCTGCTAAACACGTGCCTTATTTGCCCTACCTACCTTTACTTGTATAAGAATAATATATAAACCAGTTTTTAAGACTTATACTGTGGTGTCTCAGTACAGAAATAAAGCCTGCTAAACACGTGCCTTATTTGCCCTACCTACCTTTACTTGTATAAGAATAATATATAAACCAGTTTTTAAGACTTATACTTTGGTGTCTCAGTACAGAAATAAAGCCTGCTAAACACGTGCCTTATTTGCCCTACCTACCTTTAATTGTATAAGAATAATATATAAACCAGTTTTTAAGACTTATACTGTGGTGTCTCAGTACAGAAATAAAGCCTGCTAAACACGTGCCTTATTTGCCCTACCTACCTTTACTTGTATAAGAATAATATATAAACCAGTTTTTAAGACTTATACTTTGGTGTCTCAGTACAGAAATAAAGCCTGCTAAACACGTGCCTTATTTGCCCTACCTACCTTTACTTGTATAAGAATAATATATAAACCAGTTTTTAAGACTTATACTTTGGTGTCTCAGTACAGAAATAAAGCCTGCTAAACACGTGCCTTATTTGCCCTACCTACCTTTACTTGTATAAGAATAATATATAAACCAGTTTTTAAGACTTATACTTTGGTGTCTCAGTACAGAAATAAAGCCTGCTAAACACGTGCCTTATTTGCCCTACCTACCTTTACTTGTATAAGAATAATATATAAACCAGTTTTTAAGACTTATACTTTGGTGTCTCAGTACAGAAATAAAGCCTGCTAAACACGTGCCTTATTTGCCCTACCTACCTTTACTTGTATAAGAATAATATATAAACCAGTTTTTAAGACTTATACTGTGGTGTCTCAGTACAGAAATAAAGCCTGCTAAACACGTGCCTTATTTGCCCTACCTACCTTTACTTGTATAAGAATAATATATAAACCAGTTTTTAAGACTTATACTTTGGTGTCTCAGTACAGAAATAAAGCCTGCTAAACACGTGCCTTATTTGCCCTACCTACCTTTACTTGTATAAGAATAATATATAAACCAGTTTTTAAGACTTATACTTTGGTGTCTCAGTACAGAAATAAAGCCTGCTAAACACGTGCCTTATTTGCCCTACCTACCTTTACTTGTATAAGAATAATATATAAATCAGTTTTTAAGACTTATACTTTGGTGTCTCAGTACAGAAATAAAGCCTGCTAAACACGTGCCTTATTTGCCCTACCGGATACCATAAAAGGTGACTTAATTTATGTCCTCACGTCTGTAACTTTTGGTGTTCAGATGTTACGGTGCGACCTTACTCGTATTTATGTTGTCTAAGGCAAATATACCAAGGTTATATTTAAAACGGTTTATTTTCGGTATTGTCTAATTAAGATTAGGAAAACGCTGGGTCGGTTTATTTACGTTTCGCTGGGGTGGGTTTGGTTTGAAAGAAATGAAGGTCATGGTTTGTGTTCCGCCGTTCGAGCACTTGACGCACTTATCTTAACGCCTTTATGGTTAGTGTTCAAATAGCCTCTTGGCTTACGTATCAGGTCTGTCTATATTAGTGGTGCATTAAGCAGAAAGCCCACAAATAATATTTGTCGTCTAGTGAGATAATATTTTCAAGTCAATTTAAATTTCCTACAGTTTAACTTCTTATGGCATAAGAAGAAAAAGGACGCCTAGTGTGACCAGGGCATAACTGTGGCGGTAGTTTGAGGCTCGATCGGGTTTTGTAACAATCCTCTGGCAGTGTTTTTTACTTTCCGACTCCTAGAAGGAAAGTATTGTAATCGACGGAAAAAAAAAATTTGAGATTTTAGCGGAAATACGTGTTTTGAGGTCCCCTGAACCGATTGCAATGATTTCTGGAAAATGTATGTGTGTACGTGTGTATGTGTGTATGTGTGTATGTGTGTATGTGTGTACGGTGTACGTATGTCCGTGAACACGATAGCGCCCAAACGAAACAACGGATCGAGCTGAAATTTGGCATACATATTTAGAATTACCGGAGGACGAACTGGATTGTTTTTTGTGACAATCTGACAACCGGAAGTGGCAAATGTCACATAAGTTTTCTTAGGTATTCATCCGATTTTGACCAAACTGACACCATCTCATCCTGCAGTGACATTAAATATGTATAAAAATTTACAGATCAATGGGATGAGCGGTTTAGGCACTATAAGAGTTTATACCTATCGGGCGCCTTCGGTTTGTGTCGTAATGAAGGGCTCACGGATGGCTCACTGTATGTGTCAGCATTTATGCAGCCACATGTTTTCGGCTCGCGATCGAAGAATAAATAAACATCTCGCAGAAAAATACAGATACGTGACAGTATAATATTATGGTTATTTGTATCGAAAGGTGCCTTGTGTTATGATCTAATAGTAGTATTATTATCTTACGGACATTCGTTTAAATGTCAACATTGTAGTCGGAAAGTTGGGTGAGGGCCACCCCAGATATTTCCAGTTAGATAGACAACGACGACCACAGAAAGATCGCAACCTTTTCTGAAAAAGGAAACGTGTCGCAACACCGGTTTCTGTTATTCCGTCTCGAGCGCAGCGCGAACAAGCGCGACATGTCGGGAAAATAATGTGGAAAGATGTTAAAAAATGGTGAGATTTGAATAACCCATATAGGAAGCGGAGAAGGCCGTTCAGGTTAACGATTAACATCGCGCCGTTAAAACGTTTATGAATATTCCATTTGGCGTGGGCCCCAAACGCATTCAGAGCCCAGCGTTGTTTATCTTACTCTCGCAGGTGCTAATAGACCTGACAAACCGTCGTCGATGAGATATTGACAGGACGTGGGTTGACCAACCATAAGGCAGTCGATTTTTTTGAGTGTTTTGATTGTAAACACTAAGAAATTTGACATTTATTTGGTATAAGTGGCGCTGTTATACGACACGCCCCAGGCTTCGAGAGACGAGATGTCACATACTTCATAATCTGCGTTTTGTTTAATTGTAGAATGTAAACTGTTTGCACATTAATAACCTTAAGTCATATTGTGTAAAACTAATCTATGATCGTCTTCATCCTTCGATGAACAATAATTGTGCACGTATAGCAATTTTGATTGCATTTAGTCTAAACAACGGTTACAATTCTAAAGAAAACTGACTGAAATTGCTACTGCCTCAGTGAAATAAGCAGTCATTGCACATTTTACGATGCATTACGTTCAGAAATTATGTCTTTACTTTTCTTTGTATTGCAATACAACAGCAGACAAGTGCAATTATTACCGACAAATAGCAAGTAGCAAAGACCACATTTATTGTTAGTGACAAAAATAAGTCAAAATATATTTTCCATTAGTAGTGAGATTTAAAGAGACGTTAGATTTAAAGAAAGCGACGAAAAGTGCACCACTAAAACCCATAAACGGGATAAAGAAATCCTGTTGATGCATTAGTAGTATTTTATTTTGGTTGTTAATGGTCCTTTATCGGCACAAACAGGATATCACTCTACTTACGACTTTGATGTACTACTTAAGCCACTGACGGTACAGTAAAATTATTTTAAAACCTCTCAGGAAAACTAAAATTAAAAGTTTTATTTGGATTTATTGCTTTCCGACTAGTATCTTAGAAGGAAAGTATTGTAATGGAATTTCAGTGGAAATACGCGTTTTGGCCACCCCGAATCGATTGTAATAGTTTCTGGAAAATGTATGTTGTATGTATGTGTGTATGTATGTCTGTAAACACGATAACGTCCAAGGGGTACAACGGATAGGGCTGAAATTTTGCATACTTATTTAGAATTGCCGGGGGATAAACCCGGATTGTTTTTGGCCACAATCTGACAACTGGAAGTGGCAAATGTTACATGCGTCTTCTTCGGGATTTATCCGATTTTGACCAAACTAATATCAGCTCATCCTCTAGTGATTTTAAATAAGTGTACTAATTTACAGATCAATGGGATGAACGGTTTAGACGCTATTAGCTTTTCTAGAAGCGGCTTGACAGAATCCACAGTCAGATTTTGACAAACGTCAGTTTAGGTAGAAATTACAGAATTAAAAATTAATAGTCACCCGTTTTATTGATCATACACCTGCGGTGATCGCCTCCCTATAACTTATAAATTATGAGGGTGTCACCCCCTAATATTTGTCTTGACAAAGACGAATTAGAGTCCAACCCCGCAAATAAAATAACTGATTTAAACTTACTTACCCGTTACACAGCAAATCGATCATCCACTTAGAGCAGTGTTTCCCAATCTGTGGTCCGCGGGTCTATCCCCGGGGGTCAGCGGATAAAGCGCAACAGATAATAGACCTATGAAGTAGCAATGCTACTCCACCAACTACTACACCAACAAACTTGGACAAATTTAGCACCTACAACTGTCCAAACTTTTAAGTCATTAAAAATTTCCTCAAGAGGCTGAAGGAAGCTTTTGGACAAACACCAATCAAACTTATCGGGCAAACTCAACTTTTTGAATGAAATATTGCACCAATGAATCTCCAAAGGGTTGTACACCAGAAGAAATTTCCTCAAGAGGCTGAAACAACCTTTTGGGCAAACACCAATCAACTTCTTCGACAAATTTAACACCTACGAATGTCCAAACTCATCTACGTCATTAAAAAATTCCTCAAGAGGCTGAAGGAAGCTTTTGGACAAACACCAATCAAACTTATCGGGCAAACTCAACTTTTTGAATGAAATATTGCACCAATGAATCTCCAAACAGTTATACTCCCGATGAAATTTCCTCAAGAGGCTGAAGCAATCTTTTGGACAAACACCAATCAACTTCTTCGACAAATTTAACACTTACGAATGTCCAAACTTATCTAAGTCATTAAAAATTTCCTCAAGAGGCTGAAGGAAGCTTTTGGACAAACACCAATCAAACTTATCAGGCAAACTCAACTTTTTGAATGAAATATTGCACCAATGAATGTCCAAACAGTTATACTCCCGATGAAATTTCCTCAAGAGACTGAAGCAATCTTTTGGACAAACACCAATCAACTTCTTCGACAAATTTAACACCTACGAATGTCCAAATTCATCTACGTCATTAAAAAATTCCTCAAGAGGCTGAAGGACGCTTTTGGACAAACACCAATCAAACTTATCGGGCAAACTCGATTTTTTAAAGCAAATACTGCACCAATGAATGTCCAAAGGGTTATACACCGGAAGAAATTTCCTCCAGAGGCTGAAGCAATCGTTTGGATAAACACCAATCGACTTCCTCGGCGAATTTATCACCAACGAATGTCCAAATTCGTCTACGTCATTAAAAAATTCTTCAAGAGGCTGAAGGAAGCTTTTGGACAAACACCAATCAAACTTATCAGGCAAACTCAACTTTTTGAATGAAATATTGCACCAATGAATGTCCAAACAGTTATACTCCCGATGAAATTTCCTCAAGAGGCTGAAGCAATCTTTTGGACAAACACCAATCAACTTCTTCGACAAATTTAACACCTACGAATGTCCAAATTCATCTACGTCATTAAAAAATTCCTCATGAGGCTGAAGGACGCTTTTGTACAAACACCAATCAAACTTATCAGGCAAACTCAACTTTTTGAATGAAATATTGCACCAATGAATGTCCAAACGGTTGTACACCAGAGGAAATTTCCTCAAGAGGCTGAAACAACCTTTTGGACAAACACCAATCAACTTCTTCGACAAATTTAACACCTACGAATGTCCAAATTCATCTACGTCATTAAAAAATTCCTCAAGAGGCTGAAGGACGCTTTTGGACAAACACCAATCAAACTTATCGGGCAAACTCAACTTTTTGAATGAAATATTGCACCAATGAATCTCCAAAGGGTTGTACACCAGAAGAAATTTCCTCAAGTGGCTGAAACAACCTTTTGGACAAACACCAATCAACTTCTTCGACAAATTTAACACCTACGAATGTCCAAATTCATCTACGTCATTAAAAAATTCCTCAAGAGACTGAAGGACGCTTTTGGACAAACACCAATCAAACTTATCGGGCAAACTCGATTTTTTAAAGCAAATACTGCACCAATGAATGTCCAAAGGGTTATACACCGGAAGAAATTTCCTCCAGAGGCTGAAGGAAGCTTTTGGACAAACACCAATCAAACTTATCGGGCAAACTCAATTTTTTAAAACAAATACTGCACCAATGAATGTCCAAATGTTTACACACCGGAAGAAATTTCCTCAAGAGTCCTCAATTTCCTCAAAAGAAGCAACCTTTTGGACAAACACCAGTCAACTTCTTCGACAAATTTAACACCTACGAATGTCCAAACTCGTTTATATCATTAAATCGGCCTTTCCCAACTTTCTTCAAGGGCGGAAATAAAAGTTTTTTGGGGGTCAATAGTAAGGAACTACACAAATAAAACAATATACATGTATGTTTAATAAATTTTTATTGACATATTTAACTTATATATTCCTATGTAATGTAATTATCAATTTGATAAAGTATAAAAGCTTAGAGGAGTACAAGATTAATGTACTATCACACAGTCGCCTTAAAAAAAATCAATAGAAAAACTCTACAACCATAAGGAAGTAAACGAAAAAGTATACATTCTTAACTATAAATATGTATGTTCCCAAGAATTCTAATACAGTAAGGTGGTTGATATTTTGTTTGTGTGTATAATACAAAGGTTACAAATACAAATAATGAGTACAGGTCGCAGCAAAACAACCGATCCGTTGTTTAAACGCAAGCTGTACACTGTGAGGTTACAAATGCTACCGTATACAGACTTTTTTTTGTGATTTTTTTCGATTAATATTTTTCTTTCTGCAGAAATCGGACAGGGTCTATTTCAATTAAAATTTAAATCACACGAAAATGAAGGGAATGATTTAAATTTAAACCTTACACAGTCTGCAACTAGAAAAAACACTTAATACTTTTTAGTAAGACGAATACTGATTAAAAACGTTCACAAGACATAGCCAATGAATCCTTTTACAACGTAATATCACAAAACTATAATCTACAGTAATATTGTCGATTAAAAATTCCGGTCCACGGAACACGCCTTCAATTTTACAATATTTTTTTTTTACAATAAACAAATATAAGTACATACTCGTAAAAACAAAAACGAAGGAGTCAACACAGACAGACGAGTTTCTCTAATAGTAAACGCGAACAAAAAAATACGCAGGTACTTTTTCTTTTCAATAAATAGTTAATTAATATAATTATTAATTTCTTATCACTCGGATATCACGGATCTGGACGATCCTCGCCGAAGGCTACCAAATCTTCAGTCGTGTTACCTTATAAATTAAACAGCGATACTTTCTATCACTTATCACCCTATGCTTTGTTTCTGATATTCTCAAACGCGATCATTTTAAAGCAGGTTAACTGAAAATTTTATGATCCTCAATAAATTAGTAATACATATAATTCAAAATAAATCTTCTTTTTAAATAAATTAAATAAATATACGATTCGAGTCCCACCCAAAATGGACAAAATAAAAAAGGCATTCGCCTAACCTAACCTAGAAAAAAAAGCGATCATAGAATTTTCAATCGACCCACTAAACAAACTACAAATAAAAATCGATTCCCGAAATGAAAATTAGATCAAGGGCTTTTGGTTAGGTATCATTTCTTGTTCCTAAAGATGATGTGTTTCAGTCTTACTCAGTAATTGTCGTTGGAAACGCTCAATCGATGTACGATCTGTAGAGTTTGTTCTTGCTCAGGGTATAAGCTGGACTAATCATCACCGTTCCACCACGCGTCAAATTTCTACATCCACACACACAAAAAGAAAAACAATATTAGCAAAATCATCATTGATTTAAACTTAAATGTGTACGGTGTTGAAGTTGCTAGAACATTTTACCAATCATGGGCGGAGAGAGTTTGGGAGATTGGAACGCATTCATGAAATGTGTTTTGATATAGGAATTGGAACAAAGCAGATTTGTACGTCTGTAGTAATTCATCGCTGAAAAGATAATTATTATCGACAACTCCATCGAAGTTAGGGAACTCATGCTGCTAAATAATAATAAAATTCCTGAAATCTCGAACGTATCCGTAGCGTGTTGGGTTATGTTTGACCTTGTCTACATACTGTGACAGCAGGAATTCGAATTTTTGTACGAAGGACAGGTCTTATACTTTCAACAAGTGTGTAAAGACATAAAAAACAGCCAATTCTATTTAAAAAACTTTCAATGTGTGACATTTAATAGTAATACCTACCAAAACGGCAGTTCTTCAAACATTTTACTCGTTTAATTCTAACCTCCAACATAATTACAAAAGTCACACAATTTTATTGTCATTTGGGAACATTGGGACGTTATATTTTGGCAATTTGCAGTATTTCAAACTTCGAAATGTGTGAAATAAAATGTTTTTTTTTTTTTTTTTTTTTTTTTTTTTTCGTTTTAAATCAACTCTACGTCGAACTTGACTTACTTGATAAACTGCGGTATGAAAGAATTCCAACTGGTGATGGACTGCTTCAGAGTAAGATATAGCTCGAAGGTCGTAGCGGTCAGCTGGTCACATTTGATGGTGCTCAGCTTCATGTTGTTGCTCTCGCCCTCGAAATTGAGGAAGAGGACGCACCCTCTCAGGCCGCACGGTTCCGACTCGGCCATGGCTACGATGTCCCTAGCTATCCTCTGCAGAAGACCGCAGGGCAGCAGCACCTCTCCGCAAGACAGGTGCGTACTTTTGGCAGTTCTCAATTCGGCTTCGAGCCGTTGCGACAAGGCCGTTATGGCAGTTGACTGGTAATCGTCATCCGTACTGGTGTATTCGTCAAAACCCATATCTGCAACGAAACACCGGATGGTCGAGTTACCAGTAACGTGCTAGTAACAACCATTTAGTAACCACAATAATCGGTAGTCATAGATTTGTTGGGAAACAAGTCGATTTATCGAGTGTTGGTATAAAATAGTCAGTTATTATTGGTAGTTGAAATCACATCATTATTTTCTGGAACATCCGAGAGATGGCGGTAAGCAAAAAGTGTCAAATTTCCGAAAATACTTATAAATACTCGTCGGAGTAATTAAAGTCGTATATACAACAAAAACAATGATCAGATAGGTATTAGAGTAGTTTCAAACTAAGAAGAGCACAGTTGTATATGCAACCAATCATACCCAGTGTATGGTTTATAAATTGCCTGTGTATATTTGGTTGCAGATACAACTGTGCTCTTCTTAGTTTGAAACATCTATACATAATATGTATGTATGTACATAATATGTTCTGTTATGTTCCTTTTTAAGAAACACTAGGGTTGTTGCCATTCCTGATTAGTATACTTCGTATGCGGGGTGAGAAAGACCATGACGAAAAGATATGTTAAAACAAAAACATCTGCGGTCACGATTAATTAGCCCGGTTTCCAAGTGGCGTTGAATAAAATACAGGAAGCGCACCCTCGCCCTTCACAGCGACCAACCAACCACCCCTACACCAAACTTTTATTGGGGTAGGTTCGCCCTTACTCTATTTATAGAGAGACAAACTGAGTACAAAGCTAGTACAGAACATATCTCATTCTCGTAGCATAAAATGAGCACAATTCACTTCAAGTAGCCAAGGATGATTAACCAATTAAAGAACCATTTAAAAATACAAAAAAAAACCAAAGTAAAAATTACGTAATTGCAAAATTACACATCACGTCAACGTTAACACCCCTCAAAAGACAAAAAAGAGAAAGTATCAAACTGACCGGTCACGCCCGTACTTATTTTGTTGCTTAAAGCCGTGTTTTCCTACGAGCAGGTTAGCGCTTAGCGCAACACGTCGACCGTATTGGCGATATGACGACGTGTTGAGCTAAGCGCTAACCTGCTCCTAGGAAAACACGACTTAAGCCGTGGTTTCCTAGGGGAAGTTTAGCGCCTAGCGCAACACGCCGACCGTATTGGCGATATGACGGCGTGTTGCGCTAAGCGCTAACCTGCTTCTAGGAAAACACGGCTTTAAGCGTTAAATAATTGCTGGCGCATAATGAGAGTCACCTTTGACGGATGGATCTCATTTTGTGGCACTCTTTGTTCACTCTCTCTCTCTCTCCTTGTCTAATAACAGGCTCGGTGTAGCGTTATTTATAGTGGTGATCGGGGTGCATTTTAGATGATTAATTTGCTTTGTTACATTGTTGAGGGTTAATCTACCTAGCAACGGATACACAGTGGCTCATTAATTCTAAACTGAGGGACAAAAAAATCCACAAATTTTGATAGAGTAAATAGAAAGACTATTGAATAAACAACGAGTCGGAAGGTACCGGATTGGTATCTGATTATCATATATTATTATACAAGTTTTATAAGACGTCAAATTGGCGCATGAGTTGTTTCGTCGCTGGCGCTCCTCGTGCCCCAAATGAACGAATGCGCCAATATGTCTTATAAAACGAACGTAATATACTATTTTTTCTACTTTGCGTCATTAATTTTATAAAAATTTAGAAGTACATTAGGTAAAATTCCAATCTAGAGTATTTATGGGTGCAACCGTTGGTAACACTGTCATCTGTCACTTAAATACAAATATCTGTGAAAAAGTAATTATTGATAATTATTATATACCATCATATACTAGTAGTACGAAACCTAGGATGCAACACGCATGTTTAAATATGTATAAAAATATACATACTTCGCAGTTTGTGCTATTCTAAAAAATCAGTTTGTGCTTACTTTTGTGGTTATGTGTATTTTCGTTTGACATGCATTTGATATCAATGTGACCAATCTTAGAAAAAAGTTACTAAAAACGGTGTTACAATTTGCTAATTGTAACACCGAAAACAGTGTTACAATGTGTGCATTGTGAATGCAAAGTAGAAAAATAACTTTTTCTACTTTGCGTCATTAATTTTATAAAAATTTAGAAGTATATTAGGTAAAATTCCAATCTAGAGTATTTATGGGTGCAACCGTTGGTAACACTGTCATCTGTTACTTAAATTCAAATATCTGTGAAAAAGTAATTATTGATAATTATTATATACCATCATATACTAGTAGTACGAAACCTAGGATGTAACACGCATGTTTAAATATGTATAAAAATATACATACTTCGCAGTTTGTGCGATTCTAAAAAATCAGTTTGTGCTTACTTTTGTGGTTATGTGTATTTTCGTTTGACATGCATTTGATATCAATGTGACCAATCTTAGAAAAAAGTTACTAAAAACGGTGTTACAATTTGCTAATTGTAACACCGAAAACAGTGTTACAATGTGTGCATTGTGAATGCAAAGTAGAAAAATAACTTTTTCTACTTTGCGTCATTAATTTTATAAAAATTTAGAAGTATATTAGGTAAAATTCCAATCTAGAGTATTTATGGGTGCAACCGTTGGTAACACTGTCATCTGTCACTTAAATTCAAATATCTGTGAAAAAGTAATTATTGATAATTATTATATACCGTCATATACTAGTAGTACGAAACCTAGGATGCAACACGCATGTTTAAATATGTATAAAAATATACATACTTCGCAGTTTGTGCGATTCTAAAAAATCAGTTTGTGCTTACTTTTGTGGTTATGTGTATTTTCGTTTGACATGCATTTGATATCAATGTGACCAATCTTAGAAAAAAGTTACTAAAAACGGTGTTACAATTTGCTAATTCTAACACCGAAAACAGTGTTACAATGTGTGCATTGTGAATGCAAAGTAGAAAAAATTTATTAAGTGACGCGCGAAGTAATCGTTTGAGGAGCGTCGCCCAGGCCGATTTTATCAACCCCAATCAATTTTCCCCCTGCTGACATTATCTAAATTGACCCCTGGTAAACGCATTGTTGCCAACCGTGGGTCCCCTCCGCCGACGTCGCACATAAATAGGACGCCGTACAATAATAGAAACGCGTACGCGAATCTAAGAAATAATTTACACCCAACTCTACTCAATGGTTTCGCCATTAGCATAAGTGTGGAATGCACTTGTTAGTTTTTTAATGCCGGCCGTTATTTTTAATGATAAAATACGACACACGGATTATATCAGTACTGGACGATAGAGTATGTTATTCACGAATTCGAGGCGTAATCGGTGATGAACAAATATTATTTAGTCGTGAGTTATGAACACGAAAAAGTTACTATACTGTTATATTTGATATAAAAATTACTCACAAGCATATCGATAAAGTCCCACATAATTGAAATCACCCTAAAACCAAGCAATTACAATAATGACACCTTTATAAAGAATGTCGCGATTTAATTTGAAAAGGGAAATTTTTTTTGTTCGCTCGTTGCTGGCCGTGATTTCAAATCTGAGCGTAATTGTTAATTCTAAACAACATTCCCAAATAAAATTTTTCGATAATATCAATATTTCAGGTACTTTACTCTTATGTGCGTTTCACATTTTTTTAAACACCCGGTATATGGAGCGATGTTTTTAAGATCTTATGATCGTATTCTTGATTTCAGACCTACCGCCAACTTTCATAAAGCATACATTTTTCTGAGAAATTGATTTGCGTCATCTAAAACACAGCTGACAATCATGACAGTTGCTCGAAACACAATTGACACATACCATCGTTTGCGATGTTTTTTTTGTATACAGAAACGTCACCTGTCAAAAAAAAATTTGACGGTTATGTGAACAGTATAGATATTTACAAGTCTTAGCGTGAAGAACGAAAGCAGGGTGTAAGGATGTTGTTTTCTTTTTGAAAAGTTACTTACTTTGTGGTATCGGGATCGGGGTATCGGCGAGCACGGACTCGATGATATCAGAAGACATGGTTTTCTGTCCGACGCCGTTGCCTAGGTCGCCGGCTTTCGGGAAAACTCCGGTCAACTTGCTGAAAACGGCCTGCAATTTGGAGTCCGGCTCTGCCCTCTCCTCCTGGAAGCTGCTCCTGAACATGTTTGGGCGATCAGCTGATTGACCGTGTACTTAAGCGGCTATCTACAGATTCGTAACTCAATGAAACATAATTTGGATTGATGGAATTGCGTGAGGATAGGTCGGGGAGTGGTGCCTTTCGTGTGGTGTTGTCGATTTTGAAGCGCTGTCCGACCCGGTCTATCTCGGCGCCCCTTTCGACCTGTCCACCGCGACGTCTGCGACCAACTGCGAACGGTGCGAACACAAAGAGATGGTGAAGAGATCAGCTGATCGCCTGCCAGTGCTCCGTACTGGTTTCACGTCGACCAATCAGCGAGCGACTTGCATTTTATGAACCCACAGCCTGGCAACAGCCGTCAAAATCAGCTGTAACGATCGATCCAACCTTACAACCGACATACGTTGCTCTATATCCATCCTTCTCCTTCGCCGGTTTCCACTGTCTCGAAGATATATTCATTTTCTTGCTTACGTCACCAATGTTTCGCAAAAACATATTACAGATGCTTTCTTATAGATCAAAGAACATAACTTATGAGTCTTGAAGCGGAATATGTTGTACTATCAGTGAAATTCTGTATTATTCTGAATGGAAACAAAGGAATTTGTATCGCGGAAGTAGAAAAGGATGGGACAGACTCGTGAGTCGGTTAACAGTAACTAGTCGAGTCGGGACCTCCGCTAGTCGTCTGTTCGGTGGGTTTGCTAGATTTCCCTTCGTTATAACAATATTTACATATATTTGAGTATTAAACAGTGTTGTTGAATGTCTGGCCAAAAGTAGTGATCATTTAATTTTTCTACAGCGTAAAATTTAAGACCATTATAATAAGTTATTAGCCTGTTTCAACCCGTTCTTAAGAAATAAATTTCATAAAATAAAATGTTTTAATTTCCGACTGCAGGGTGCCATCTATGGGGAGTTAGCTTTAATAAGTTGGTAGCTATAAATGATAAAATCTCGATTTGCGCCATCTATACCAGCATGGCGAAAACACTGCTGTTTATACGTGAAAACAGGCAAGTGTTCAAATATTTATCCAAGGTTGCAACATTACATCTCCAAAATTACCAATGAATTTTCCAGAATTTATTTTTTACGCATTTATGTACATACTGCGAATTCGATTATATATTATTGAGGTGATAATTGCATAATCGATAACTAGATGTGTTTGTTCCCTGGCTATTTTGACATACTTTCTTCATATTTCAGGAAAGTAGTTTATTGAAATAATAAAAATATGTACTGAAGATGATCTTTTTTTCATTCTAAATTAACTAACTGTCAAAATTTAATATGGCTATTAATAATTACGATGGGATAACAATATTACGATCATATTTTGCACTAACAAAAGTGAGAGCAATAATTGGTTGTTACATCTGCACATTGCGCGGTCATGGGTGGCGCCACCTAGCGCCAGTAGATGCTTGAAAAACTAGAACTTTTGGTTCTAACCTTATTTAGTGACATCAGCGCCTAACTAGCGGCTACCAGTAGGTACTAACTGAGGGTAGACTTCCACGTTAATATAATATAACATCCAGGCACGTTTTCTTAAGATATTTATTTACTGCTTAAAAAAAAAATAACATTGTACAAAGGCAAATCTTAACTAAAAGGATAAAGAACTAAAATAAGTTACAAAGTAAATAAGTCATGCAGTCCACTTTAAGCACCTAGTATCATAATGTGTGGCCAGACACTTATTTGAGCACAGTTTTGTCCCACACGCTACGCATATATAATTACCATAAAAACCGCACACTGCACAAAATGACAATGGAGGAAATGACGAATCTTCAACGGCAATATCCCCAAATGAAGGTCGTCCAGTCTCTTCAGCTTCTTTCCTATCATCTTCTATTAGCTGCTGGAAAGTTTTCCGGTATTTAATCTGGTAATATTCGGGGTTACGTTCTTTCTTCTTGCTGCGCGTCCGAGACTCCAAGTTATCATCAAACTTAGGTATTTTCTTGCTCATCACTAGATCGGCATGGGGGTCATCGTGGTAATTATCCATCTCTAGACTTTCAAGGAGCTTTTTGTGTCTGCGTTTTCTGGAGGTTTCATCGACTACACGTCGTTTTTCACCTTCTGTGAAGCGCTGCGACATGCGCAGCATCGGTTTGGCGTACGGCATCTTGATTGCGAAATATGTTAAGAATACTGAGTAGGAAAAATTTGGTATAATTTATTTTCCTTCTTTCTCGTTCAATGGATAACTTATCTGGTCCATCAAATCGTCTATTTTCGTTTGTAAGCTATCAAGGATGTCAGCAGAGATGAATAAGTGACCCTCATCTAAGTCCTGAATGATAAATTTCCTGCCCAGTTTCATAGTTTCGTCCAAATGCAATAAGAACTGTTTCATTGCTGGGTCACTAAAATGCGACTAGGTTAGAATTGCTTGTTCGTAAAATTCTTCGATTAAAAGAAGAGATTACCATTTAACAAGGATACCTTTCATTACATTCACCATACTTGCTAATTTTTGTTACCATACACAAACAATAACAATTTAAACACCCAAAATTTAACAGAATTATGACACTTGCTATAACCTCACTCTTGCACTATGGAAAGCGATGCATGAGCGACCCCTAACGGAGGAATACCACAGATTCACTTGTGGATGCTAAAAAATTGTGTGAAAGATAAAATAATTCAACAAAAGAATATTAATTATGTACGTGTGTACTACTAAATGTACCTGTACACCTGTTGAAAGCATAAGACTTGTTCTTCATCGAATTCCAGCTGTCACAATATGTCAACAAGGTCAAACATAACCTAACACGCTCGGATACGTTCGAGATTTCAGGAATTTTATTATTATTTAGCAACATGAGCTCCCTAACTTCAATTGAGATTTCAATAATAATTATCTTTTCAGCGATGAGCTACTAACTTACAAATCTGCTTTATTCAATTCCTATATCAAAACACATTTTTTGCTTTGTCAATCAGCAAAATAAAAGTTATGATAAAATCTGGCATTTTTTATCAACATGTACTATTAAATTGATCTTTAATTTATGTAAGCCAACCAAAAAATAAAACCATAAAAAATCCAACAAACATACTTTATTAACATTCATAAATAATACTGATAAAGACAAGACAATAAATTTATGCTTCAGAATAATGTTCTAATTGGGCTAATCGATCACTATCCACTTTATTAACAAATTCCTTGGCATCTTCACTATACTGTAACTTTGGTTTCTGAAGAAATGAGATATCCTTGGAACGACGCTGGTATTGGAAAACGGCTGCAAGCAGATGCCATATGCTAAATTCCGGCCAGAGTATATCCGCGAAATGAATGTCTGTATTCCAAATCTGCCACAGTAAAAAGTCACTGAATCTAACTTCACCGGAAGTTCTTATAAGCATATCCGGTTGCACGGAATGACTACTGTACATACAATCAGTTATCAACTGTTCAGAAATATCATTTGTGGTTATCTGGTTAGACTGGACACCCCTCATAATAGTCTGTATGGAGTTTGTTATTTCGTCTTTTGCAGTATACGCAAAACCAACATTTAAAAATAGGTTCTTATTGTCTTTAGTCATTAGCATTGCCTCTGCAATATTTTTCCGGATATCGGCTGGTAACAGACTTAGATTTCCGATAACTCTTATACAGACACCTTCAGACATTAACTTCTCTCGTTCTTCAAGCAACCGTTTATACTTTTCTCGAGCCAATTCCATCAGAGCATCAACTTCCTCACTACTACGTTTAAAATTTTCAATACTGAACGCATAGACAGTCACTTCTTCGATTCCCAATTCAAAACACCAACGTAACGTTTCAGCTAGCTTATCAAACCCTCTTGTATGCCCAGCTACCTTCTGCATATTATTTTTCGTGGCATACCTTCTATTCCCATCCATGATGAAAGCTATATGCCGGGGAACCGGGCCAGACTTTATAATATTTACGAACAATTTTTGGATATAACTTAAGGGGCTGTCGATTATCCAAGACATGGTTTTTGATGTAATGTTAACCTTACTTTACCCAGACCTAACCTAAAACTTGACGTATAAAGTTTTCGGACGTGACAGTTAAGCAGCGACATCTATTGATAAATTTTTATTGTAATATCGAAGATTCCAACAAAGCAACCACCACGTGCTTTTGGTAAGTTTTATAAAAAATAATTTAAAAATTTTATGGATGGTAAATGTCATAAATGAAAATTATTAAAGGACCGTGCTTTTTTCATAATTATCACAACATGGCTGAAGCTAGTTGCAGTACAAATAATAATAGAAAAAATCAAAACAGGCGGGTTGTGGGGCCCGAGCACAATTTCAAGAAGAGACAAGTGCATAAGCCCGAAATTAGGGAAAACGTGATCTACGTCAGCACAAAATCCGACCTTAGGGTGAGCGTTTTAGCATTCTTTGAGGTTAGGTATCGGTATCACACATTTTTCCAGGGTTTGCGTGCAAAATGTGAAAAACTAATGAAGGAAAAAGAAGAAGAAGTGATTATTTATTGCCTTGGTGCTGCCATACAAAGAGGAATTGTCTTAGCATTGCAATTATGTGAACATAACATCTCGTATAAGATATCTACCAATACTTTAACAACCGAATTAATAGGTATGTTTAATGGCTAATTCTGTCGTAGGTTTAATATCTGAGAAACGTTTATCATTTTAGATGACTTGGAGCCTGCGGCTGACGACGCAGATTACGAAATTCAAAGACGTAACAACTCGGCATTGCGTATCAGACTATTGCGTGTTCCCGACATTGAAATCGAAAAAAAGTAATAATGTACTTCACGCTACACGAGATTGTCCGTTGGCTAGGGCTGACAGTGTTCGAGATATGGGTTAACCTCGTCTCGATACTAATATTCACGATTATTTTTGCCTTAAACTACGATCCGACAATCGATATTTATAGCAACAATTGGTGGGTGATCTTCTCACCGCTATTTGCCGGTGACGCTCTCAACGCATATTTTTGCATTATTGTGTTCATCCGGATGCAGCTGGAAGCTCCCATCAAATTGGCTCTGCTTCGTATGTGTTGGTCGGCAACATTTTTGTCCATGACTTTCACTTTTAAATTTTTGCTGTACAAAAGGCTCATGGGGCAAGTTAATTTGGAACATTCCGAAGTGTTTGCCCCTATTTTTATACTGTTACAGTTGATTGCAGTGCGGGCATGTCAGCAAAATTGAGACTGTTTCCATTTTTTTTTACCTCTGTATATAGCCTGTCCTTAAAGATTATTAATTAATTATTAAATTATTATTAACATTGATTTTGTACAAATTTTATGTATTGTATGTCAAATTGCTTACACTATGTGCACAAGTTATTGTAACTCTGGTGGTGAATAAATTGTTTATAGACGTTTGAAACCAAGAAGAGCACAGTTGTGTATGCAACCAAATATACGGGTATAATTGGTTGCATATGTCACTGTGCTGTACTTAGTTTAAAACTACTCTACCATAAGTTTAGTTTTGTATGTATTTCTGCGTGTTGAAAAAAAATTAGTTAAAACGTAATGTAGTAAACAAAGCAAAGTTTTTAAAAATTGTGTTTATTATATAACTATAAATACAGGTTATTAAAAATCCACTAGAACAAATTTGTGTATAACATAATTATATACTTAGTTCAACTGCTAATTCTCTTTACAGAACAAAAAAAAAACAAATAAAATTAAATGGTTTATTTCTATATTAAAATAATAAAAACTATACAATTAAATGTTGGTTCTTACGTATAAACTAATATAATAAATCCTCTAGGGCTCTAGTTGTCAGGTTCTCCATGTACCCTAAACCTGTAAACACAGGTAAATTTCTCATTTCCATAGTTGCTGAGGATACGTAATTCGACAGCATCAAAAGTTGCAACTTTTGACTTTACTTTAAAATTTTGCAACGCACTCCCATTAATATCGTAAGTATAGTGCCCTATTTCGTGGTTCTCGACCCAATTTTGTGCCAGACCAAGATTTTTGATGCCCTGTAAATCCCAGAATTACATTTTGTGCATACGTTAAAAATAAATCATCAAACAGACTAGAACTGAGAAGTCCTTAGGACAGCAAGACCTATCACTTTCTAAAATTTTATGAGAGTGCTCCATAGTGACGGAAGTTATTTGTATCCTTCTTGCTAGTTTGATGTGAATCCTTCCAGTGTGTCCATGGAAGGCAAAGCATTGCCCCGGAAGAGTTCCCGGTTGGATTATTGCCTTGGGGCTGCTTTGCGTAAATACTTTGATCACGCCCATTATTATATAAGCTGGTCTTGGAGGGTAAGGGTATGGAACTGTATCTGGGGTTGCTTCAATATCACCACCAGCAGATTCCATTGCATAATCTATTGAGAGAGCAATATCTACTATAAATTATAATAACTTCTAATACTCCTGATGGAATGTTCATTTTTGTTTGATAAATGCATTAAATTAAATTAAAAATAGAAAATTTTATAATAAATTATTATACCTACCCATCATTCCTACTTTATCAGCATCGTAAACTGTCAAAGTATCAGAAATTTTATCTTCTAACTGGGCAATGTAGCGTATAGTTTCTCGCTGTGACATGTTCTGGACCCTCCTAAATTCGTATTCTAATTTATATCTCCAATTTGTTAAATTTGAGAATTCACGGATCATCAAGCTGATCTCATTTTCCAATCCTCTCACTTTGCTCTGTAGCAACTTTAATTCCAAAGAATGCAGATCAATTTTGCAAGATATATCGCAATCAGCCTCATTGCCTTGTGATTGTAAGTATTTTACAGCTCTATACAAAGGGGATGGATCTACACCTAAGGCTGCAAAACGAATACACGCATGTTGTACATCTATCTAGAACTTACTTACCGATGACATTAATAAGGACTATCGTTATAAAACAGCCCTTGAAAACACCCCAAATCACATTGATGAGATTTGATCTTATTGGAAAACTATAATCATCTCGTGGCAATAAATCTTCGCGATTAAAATTTCGGCCTAGGAAGTCGCCGCTTTCATTTACTGCGTGACGATGAGGGCCGTTCTGCACTGCACCTATCATATTTGGTAATGATCGCTGGCCTGAACGAAAATATACGTTTCGCGTCAATTAAAAATAATATTTTTATCGGATCTCACTCGCTCACCACCAAGATCATCCTGATTTATACGATTTCGGGCTCTTCGCATGACGTTGCCTCATTTGGGTTACTGAAATCGGCTGGATTTAGGTTAGGGTTCTGTCAAACTGACGCGCATTGAGAGTCGTGCGTGTTTTGAATGTCACACAGCGGGAAGTTTAAACAAGCAGAATTTTATTTGTGAATTTTAGCGGTTTATAATTAGAACAACGTTTTTTATGGTAATGCATTTTAGTTATAAACATTTTGCTAATAAAAGTTTATAATCTTATAAAATCGTAAGCGCATTTGTGTACGACTGATGGCGAATTTATATCATATATGCAACCAAACCCACGGTTGTGCATATTTGGTTCCTGGAGTAGGTGCATTTTCCGGTTTTATAATAGTATATTATTATACAAGTTTTATAAGACGTCAAATTGGCGCATGAGTTGTTTGAACGAATGCGCCAATATGTCTTATAAAACGAGTGTAATATACTATTTTTTCTACTTTGCGTCATTAATTTTATAAAAATTTAGAAGTATATTAGGTAAAATTCCAATCTAGAGTATTTATGGGTGCAACCGTTGGTAACACTGTCATCTGTCACTTAAATTCAAATATCTGTGAAAAAGTAATTATTGATAATTATTATCTACCATCATATACTAGTAGTACGAAACGTAGGATGCAACACGCATGTTTAAATATGTATAAAAATATACATACTTCGCAGTTTGTGCGATTCTAAAAAATCAATTTGTGCTTACTTTTGTGGTTATGTGTATTTTCGTTTGACATGCATTTGATATCAATGTCACCAATCTTAGAAAAAAGTTACTAAAAACGGTGTTACAATTTGCTAATTGTAACACCGAAAACAGTGTTACAATGTGTGCATTGTGAATGCAAAGTAGAAAAAGGCATATTCAGAACTCAACTAAACAAACTTATTAGATGTGTTTGGTTTACATTTATATTATTTAGTACTTCCAACTGAACAAAAAATAAAATATTGTTATTTTAGTATTTACTATAAAACATTTAAAACTACGTTATATAAAATTAGACAGTATACTGGTTTAAATTGTAGTAGTTCTTCACTGAGGCACCTAATAAGGAAAATCGATGTTGCTTCACACAATATTTGTTGTCATCAATTTACATTACTGATGAAACTGGCATTGCTCAATCCATTCATAATTGAGTTGAGTACAAACGCCTTTCATGGACCGCAGTAGCCATTGCTAAAGAATATGCAATTCTACCATTCCAACCATTATGTAGGTATTTCTATTTACAATTCACTCATCGATTATAGTAAACGTTTTTTTACTTTTCGACTAGTACCCTAGAAGGAAAGTATTGTAATCGACGGTGGAAAAACGCGTTTTGGGGTCCCCTGAAACGATTGCAATGATTTCTGGAAAATGTATGTGTGTCTTATTTCGAATTGCCGGGAGACGAACTGTATTGTTTTTGGCCACAATCTGACAACCGCATGTGGCAAATGTTACATGCGTCTTCTTCGGGATTTATCCGATTTTGGCTATCAACTAGCCAACTAATATCAGTTCATCATCCGGTGATTTTAAATAAGTATACTAATTTACCGATCAATGGGATGAACTGTTTAGGCGCTATTAGCTTTTATAGAAGCGGCTTGATAGAATCCCCAACCTTCATTGCTGTGTTGCAAATTGTCAGATTTTAACAAACGTCAGTGCCATTGACATGACATGACATTAAATGTCAGTATGACAAATATCTTTTTCTACTTTGCATTCACAATGCACACATTGTAACACTGTTTTCGGTGTTACAATTAGCAAATTGTAACACCGTTTTTAGTACCTTTTTTTTTAAGATTGGTGACATTGATACCAAATGCATGTCAAACGAAAATACACATAACCACAAAAGTAAGCACAAACTGATTTTTTAGAATCGCACAAACTGCGAAGTATGTATATTTTTATACATATTTAAACATGCGTGTTGCATCCTAGGTTTCGTACTACTAGTATATGATGGTATATAATAATTATCAATAATTACTTTTTCACAGATATTTGAATTTAAGTGACAGATGACAGTGTTACCAACGGTTGCACCCATAAATACTCTAGATTGGAATTTTACCTAATATACTTCTAAATTTTTATAAAATTAATGACGCAAAGTAGAAAAAGTTATTTTTCTACTTTGCATTCACAATGCACACATTGTAACACTGTTTTCGGTGTTACAATTAGCAAATTGTAACACCGTTTTTAGTAACTTTTTTCTAAGATTGGTCACATTGATATCAAATGCATGTCAAACGAAAATACACATAACCACAAAAGTAAGCACAAACTGATTTTTTAGAATCGCACAAACTGCGAAGTATGTATATTTTTATACATATTTAAACATGCGTGTTGCATCCTAGGTTTCGTACTACTAGTATATGATGTATATAATAATTATCAATAATTACTTTTTCACAGATATTTGAATTTAAGTGACAGATGACAGTGTTACCAACGGTTGCACCCATAAATACTCTAGATTGGAATTTTACCTAATATACTTCTAAATTTTTATAAAATTAATGACGCAAAGTAGAAAAAATAGTTTTTCTACTTTGCATTCACAATGCACACATTGTAACACTGTTTTCTATGTTACAATTAGCAAATTGTAACACCGCTTTTAGTAACTTTTTTTTAAGATTGGTGACATTGATACCAAATGCATGTCAAACGACAATACACATAACCACAAAAGTAAGCACAAACTGATTTTTTAGAATCGCACAAACTGCGAAGTATGTATATTTTTATACATATTTAAACATGCGTGTTGCATCCTAGGTTTCGTACTACTAGTATATGATGTATATAATAATTATCAATAATTACTTTTTTACAGATATTTGAATTTAAGTGACAGATGACAGTGTTACCAACGGTTGCACCCATAAATACTCTAGATTGGAATTTTACCTAATATACTTCTAAATTTTTATAAAATTAATGACGCAAAGTAGAAAAAATAGTATATTACACTCGTTTTATAAGACATATTGGCGCATTCGTTCATTGCAACTCATGCGCCAATTTGACGTCTTATAAAACTTGTATAATAATATACTATTATGTCATAGAAACTGATGTTAGGTAGGGTACAGAGTACAGAGTGGCTCTGGCTTCACAAAACTTGAATAATTGCAAATGTGTTCAGACACTTCACTGAGCCAACGCAACGGTGTAGTCGGAAAGTTGGGCGAAGGCCATCCCAGATATTTTATTTCATTTTAATATTAAAACACAAAAATTATAGCAATAATTGATTGATAAGCAACCCTAACACGATTCCTGCAAAGGAAAAGGGAGAAATGATATTATGTATGTAATTTTAAAGAAGAATACGTTTATAAAGCGATAGTTATGTTATTAATAATCTTCAAAGTTGAACACATGTTTCAATGATTGATAGTTCAAGCGCCGAAAAGCAACACTTGTAAGAATCAGCATTCTGCCAAGGTGTTTTGTACGGAGAATGGTAAATGTTAATACACCTTATTCTGGCTGGTTGTCGGGAGCTTTCTAAATGCCGCTAAAGTCTTGTAAGAGGCACAGGTGAGTCGCACCGGTCTGGGACAGTTACTTAGTCCGTGGTAAGCAGTCATCCACTTCGCGCTGAAGAAGTCCGATCCGCGAGTAGTGTGCATTTCCCGCTGAAAGTATTCCGGTTCCGCTCCGTGCTAAAACAAAAACAATCGACTCTTTTTTTGAAAACAAAAATCAAAATGGGGTCGTAATCTCTCGCAGTGAACACAAAAAAAAACTGTGGAAATTTTATAAATTTTGTGTTATCAGTGTTGGGATTTCTTTATATTTTTTTTTTCGCACACAACAACATGCTGCAGCCGAGGAGTACAATTAGCGTTTTAATCGCAGTGTTCTTAATTTTCGGCACGGATTTTATACAAGGTATGTAGATTATTTCAATCTGTTATTAAAATATTATTATACTCTCTCTGTCCTAAATTTTGCTAGAATAAGAAGCTTATTGTTAGGACAACTGTCCTTCGAGTATATTTAAATTTGGTTGATCATGTAGAAAGTATGCTAGATAGAAAATTGTACATTCTTGGGAAATTCTTTCTCTCGATTTCTTCTCAAAAAATGTGCAAAAATTTATTGTTGATCGTATTGTTGACCATAGATAGAGGGTTCATACATAAAGATTTTTATAAGGTGTGACCAAGGTCTATGTGGTGTCGTAAATTACAAAAGACGAACCACACGCAATTTTGCATACCTGCAGGACCTTCAAAATTAATTATAGTATAATTCTTAGGCTCATTTCTTAGGCACATTTCAAATTTACATTTCCCTTTCTATTTTTTTGTTTATTATCCATTTTTTGTTATAAAATAATTGTGTCTAACACTCCCATAAATATTTATGGATTAAAATCATCAAGCATGGTTGAATTTTATGAATCCTCGGATTGAACAATGTCAACAAACTGCAACTTGACCGCAGTTTAATTTTTTTACCCAAGGCTTTTAGTGGTGCTCTGAATTATTCATGGCAAGAATTATTTTTGAATCGTTTGCAATTTAACGAAATCCGTTATACAAATACAAGCGAACCTTGTTCGAATTTCCCATGCATTTTCAGCAAGAAATCGGCTTCGCAACTTAAGCCCAATTAATACAATATTGATTTAATTGGAAAATATTGCATTCTAACCTACAAATGGCCAAAAATTCCAATAGCGCCGCGAACTAGGTTAATGGAATCCTGACCACTCGCAGAAAGACAACGTTATACCACTATAATACTTGTCTTTGAACGGTCTACGAGACTGATGTAACATGTAATTTAACTCATTCGTGAGTTATCTTATTGAGATATCGTATGAAACGAAGATATTTTCTATTGTAAACCATCGACCATCGACATGGATGTACGTCATTATAATCAATTATAATACCAACCAAAAGCAAAATTGAAAAAATTACAAAATAAACCAGCAAATTCGCCTCAACGAGCGAAAGAATCGCCGCTCTAGTGGTGAAAGTATTAACTATGTAGTGTCTTTGGGATAATTTTCATAATTTATATGGTGTAGTATAGGACTTTGAGTATAATTTCGCCGGTATTTAAACCTAAAAAATGAAAATGAACGAATGCGCCAATATGTCTTATAAAACGAGTGTCATATACTATATTTTCTACTTTGCGTCATTAATTTTATAAAAATTTAGAAGTATATTAGGTAAAATTCCAATCTAGAGTATTTATGGGTGCAACCGTTGGTAACACTGTCATCTGTCACTTAAATTCAAATATATGTGAAAAAGTAATTATTGATAATTATTATCTACCATCATATACTAGTAGTACGAAACCTGGGATGCAACACGCATGTTTAAATATGTATAAAAATATACATACTTCGCAGTTTGTGCTATTCTAAAAAATCAGTTTGTGCTTACTTTTGTGGTTATGTGTATTTTCGTTTGACATGCATTTGATATCAATGTCACCAATCTTAGAAAAAAGTTACTAAAAACGGTGTTACAATTTGCTAATTGTAACACCGAAAACAGTGTTACAATGTGTGCATTGTGAATGCAAAGTAGAAAAATAACTTTTTCTACTTTGCGTCATTAATTTTATAAAAATTTAGAAGTATATTAGGTAAAATTTCAATCTAGAGTATTTATGGGTGCAACCGTTGGTAACACTGTCATCTGTCACTTAAATTCAAATATCTGTGAAAAAGTAATTATTGATAATTATTATATACCATCATATACTAGTAGTACGAAACCTGGGATGCAACACGCATGTTTAAATATGTATAAAAATATACATACTTCGCAGTTTGTGCGATTCTAAAAAATCAGTTTGTGCTTACTTTTGTGGTTATGTGTATTTTCGTTTGACATGCATTTGATATCAATGTCACCAATCTTAGAAAAAAGTTACTAAAAACGGTGTTACAATTTGCTAATTGTAACACCGAAAACAGTGTTACAATGTGTGCATTGTGAATGCAAAGTAGAAAAATAACTTTTCTCCTTCTTCAAGGGGTTGTCCCTGATAATATGTATAGATATTTTTTTCAATAAGGGTTCCCAAAATACTAAATACTCGTCAGAGTACGTCATATAGCTGACCATAGTTAATTTAAATTTTATCCCGACTCATGTTAGCGCCCTCTACATTCGTTCAGGCGAATTAGTTTTTTTTTTCTTCTAGACTGACATACCGATTAGCGCGTGTGACATAATTATTATTTAACAAAGCGAGCGCATGGCTTTCTAGTGGCTTGGGTTAGTTTGCTGTCTTGTGTTGGTATCGACATATGGCACTATATTTATATCGGTTATTGCGCAACAGACTTTCTTTCTCTCGACAGTCGACACTAACGCGATTCATACAAAAAAGCTTCGCAATTAAAAGTTTAATTTGCGGAGTCGAAATATTTGGGTCGACCAGTGGAAAACGAGAGGTGCCTACCTAACAAAAATCTTATTACTGATCCGAAAATGATACCTACAACTCGTTATAATAGAATGGGACATTAGTTCCAAATGAGAGAAAATGGACGCGGACAAAAACCTCTCTGTACCGGCTCTGTACAATGACTCCTCAATAGCGCTGTTCATTGTACAAGTTATGTTTTTTTTTTTAGTCGTCAGTCGTGATCAACACTCACCGGTCTTTCCATACTTTCGTTAGATGATTAGGTTTTGGGTAAAAGCGTGAATGTCATAATTATAGTCTTCAATTTGGAGAAGTGATCCACATATTTAAACCGGTCATCCGAAATATATGATTAGTTCAGCTCGCATACACACCATCAATCCATTTTATTTCTTAGATATCCATAACTTTTTTTGTTCGAATTTCTTAGTGAAACATACGTCAATCGATAGAGCTATTCAAGTAGTATACCCCAGAGTTTTGCCCACAAAAAATATCGAACGGTTTAACAAAAAAATTGATTTAATTACCAGCGCGTCATCTAAAACAGCTCATGGTGTCCTCAAATAGAACTGCAAATAACGCCATCCGTCGATACGGTAGAACATCGGGGATAACAAATTCGGAATCTACATGAAATTCTACATCTAGTAGTGGTATCAATACGACACTACCCTTATGGTTACAACCCCTCTTACATAAGTAAAGCGGTAAATTGGTGTGCGGCTTATCAAGTGTGTTATATAAATGTTTATAACAATTGCAAAAGTTGATGCATAACTTTGATTAGTACCTCAAATTGTAGGTAATTAATAGGAGTAACTACCCTGAAAAGGTAGGAGTTTTACCCACTCATTAACACCCCTTAAATGATAATTATGTTGACCTACCCCATAACAAGGAATACGACAGCATGTAGATAAAATAATTAATAACTTTTGTAAATATTCTTGCATAAATTTGAGTCATACGTCAAATTGTAGATAATTAATAGAGGTAGCTACCCTAGAAAGCTCGAAGTTATGCTCACTCTATAACACACCTTAAATGAGCATAATGTGGACCTACTGCATAACAAAGAAGCCATCGCAACACTGATAGAAACATTAATAACTTCTTTCAATGTTCTTGCATAATTTTGAGTCATACGTAAAATTGTAGGTAATTAATAGAGGTAGCTACCCTAGAAAGCTCGAAGTTATGCTCACTCTATAACACACCTTAAATGAGCATAATCTGGACCTACTGCATAACAAAGAAGCCATCGCAACACTGATAGAAACATTAATAACTTCTTTCAATGTTCTTGCATAATTTTGAGTCATACGTCAAATTGTAGGTAATTAATAGAGGTAGCTACCCTAGAAAGCTCGAAGTTATGCTCACTCTATAACACACCTTAAATGAGCATAATCTGGACCTACTGCATAAAAAAGAAGCCATCGCAACACTGATAGAAACATTAATAACTTCTTTCAATGTTCTTGCATAATTTTGAGTCATACGTCAAATTGTAGGTAATTAATAGAGGTAGCTACCCTAGAAAGCTCGAAGTTATGCTCACTCTATAACACGCCTTAAATGAGCATAATCTGGACATACTGCATAACAAAGAAGCCATCGCAACACTGATAGAAACATTAATAACTTCTTTCAATGTTCTTGCATAATTTTGAGTCATACGTCAAATTGTAGGTAATTAATAGAGGTAGCTACCCTAGAAAGCTCGAAGTTATGCTCACTCTATAACACCCTTTAAATGACCCTGATGTGCACCTAATATGCCATATGCAATGAACCGTTCGAAGTTTTGCCCACAAAAAGTATCAAACGGTTTAGTAAAAAAGAAATGATTTAATTACCATCGCGTCATCTAAAACAGCATTGTCATCTATAAGTGAATGTTCACTATTTTATCAAAATGCCAAATAAATTTTACGTAACATTCGATGTACGATAAAAGCGAAAGAAACGATTGACTAACTCGACGGGATGTTTTATCATTAGTTTGCCTCTAGCGGTCAGGGTAATTTTTCAAATAATTATGCAATTAATATCGCAAGTGATGGTTCCAGTTCTGAACATGCTACAGTTCATGACAGTTAACCGTTGAACGTTGAGTTGAATAGCCATCGAGAGAGCTACTGGAGTGTTCCTTTTGCACGCTAATCAATTGCATTCACCACGAGAATTGAGAATTCACTGTGTAAATCACTGAAAATTAACGTAGATTACAAGATAAGGCTGCATTTGTATTATTTTTGTGTTTTCTTGTAGCAAGAATTTGGTATCTTTATCCGTGTCTGTATTTAAACTTCACCTTTCACATTTGAGAAGCGTTTGCTATGTTTGCGATGAAACATCGATGCGATTACGTAACAGTTTAATTCCCAATTTACGTAACTAAAATCTTGTTTTAAATGTGAATAAGGAGATTCTAGAAACTTGCTGGTGAATAGATTTTTCCGGTTATATAAATTCTCTTGTAGTCTTGAGTTCTGACTAATCAATATCAATTAAAAGAATCGATTTTATTACAGTTTCAAACCAAAAACTGGTATCGATGTTATAATACGCACGCTATATACTGAAAGGCACGCAATCACATTTTTGCAATTCCGCTGATCGCGTAAACTGGCATTATCCAAGAAAACACAATCATCCGGTGCATCTGTTACATATACCGCTACATTCATTCCAAAGTGATCGTAAGGCTGGCACCATCATCATTTTGCGTTTTATGCGAATCCATTTGTTCCATTGGCATCTTCGCGCCAGCTGCGCCGCCTTGTATCATTTATTTGTCCCATCACAATCTAGAGATTTGATAAATTATCATAGCTTTATCTCATGGCTGTTAAAATCAAAATGTACAATACAATATGTATGGTGCAATTCGCCTGAACGATCGAATGTAGAGGGCGCTAACATCCGCGCATGAGGCGAGAAACGTCACTTGCAGCAGGAAAATGTGACATTTTGAGGTTAGATCAGCAATATGTCAAACTTAAAAACACTCACTGTGTCACCTTTTCCCTTTGGGAAACGTTTGAAATGGCAAGCCCTCGCCGTGATATGAATTGCGTTGTGGAACGCAACAATAGGTCTGACTGCTTCTTTTTTGTCGTTTTTTCATCTTTTAGATTTAAATACCGGCGAAATTATACTCAAAGTCCTATAACACACCATATAAATTATGAAAATTAGTATATTTTCACTACTTTAAGGTTGCTATGTGTTGTTTGGAAAGCCATACAGGCGATGGAATGCACAAGAAGGCCATCCGCCATTAATATCGCGCCTAAAAATTGATCGGAAGTAATTTATTCATAAAAGTTTATAAGCGTAATATACGAGGATCATGTAACTCTTTGGATAGGTATGAGTCGAGTCACATTTGTGTACAACGTGAGTTGTTGGTTATGTAAGTCAAAATGAATGATAAAACAGATAGTTGTTTTATGCATCAGCTGCTTATGGCAACGTTGTATCGCAACTTACTACCCACGTGAGCAATTCACATATATTTTCGACCGCTCCCATTTATCTGCGGAAATACCTGCACAAGGTCTTTGGCATCTGTTATCAAAAAATAATTCAACGTACATCGGTTTTTTGAACGGCTTTGAAGGCTCATAATAGTATATTATTATACAAGTTTTATAAGACGTCAAATTGGCGCATGACTTGTTTCGTCGCTGGCGCTCCTCGTGCCCCAAATGAACGAATGCGCCAATATGTCTTATAAAACGAGTGTAATATACTATTTTTTCTACTTTGCGTCATTAATTTTATAAAAATTTAGAAGTATATTAGGTAAAATTCCAATCTAGAGTATTTATGGGTGCAACCGTTGGTAACACTGTCATCTGTCACTTAAATTCAACTATCTGTGAAAAAGTAATTATTGATAATTATTATATACCATCATATACTAGTAGTACGAAACCTAGGATGCAACACGCATGTTTAAATATGTATAAAAATATACATACTTCGCAGTTTGTGCGATTCTAAAAAATCAGTTTGTGCTTACTTTTGTGGTTATGTGTATTTTCGTTTGACATGCATTTGATATCAATGTCACCAATCTTAGAAAAAAGTTACTAAAAACGGTGTTACAATTTGCTAATTGTAACACCGAAAACAGTGTTACAATGTGTGCATTGTGAATGCAAAGTAGAAAATAGTATATTATTATACAAGTTTTATAAGACGTCAAATTGGCGCATGAGTTGTTTGGGGCACGAGGAGCGCCAGTGACGAGTGCCCCAAATGAACGAATGCGCCAATATGTCTTATAAAACGAGTGTAATATACTATTTTTTCTACTTTGCGTCATTAATTTTATACAAATTTAGAAGTATATTAGGTAAAATTCCAATCTAGAGTATTTATGGGTGCAACCGTTGGTAACACTGTCATCTGTCTCTTAAATTCAACTATCTGTCAAAAAGTAATTATTGATAATTATTATATACCATCATATACTAGTAGTACGAAACCTAGGATGCAACACGCATGTTTAAATATGTATAAAAATATACATACTTCGCAGTTTGTGCGATTCTAAAAAATCAGTTTGTGCTTACTTTTGTGGTTATGTGTATTTTCGTTTGACATGCATTTGATATAAATGTCACCAATCTTAGAAAAAAGTTACTAAAAACGGTGTTACAATTTGCTAGATGTAACACCGAAAACAGTGTTACAATGTGTGCATTGTGAATGCAAAGTAGAAAATAGTATATTATTATACAAGTTTTATAAGACGTCAAATTGGCGCATGAGTTGTTTGGGGCACGAGGAGCGCCAACGACGAGTGCCCCAAATGAACGAATGCGCCAATATGTCTTATAAAACGAGTGTAATATACTATTTTTTCTACTTTGCGTCATTAATTTTATAAAAATTTAGAAGTATATTAGGTAAAATTCCAATCTAGAGTATTTATGGGTGCAACCGTTGGTAACACTGTCATCTGTCACTTAAATTCAAATATCTGTGAAAAAGTAATTATTGATAATTATTATATACCATCATATACTAGTAGTACGAAACCTAGGATGCAACACGCATGTTTAAATATGTATAAAAATATACATACTTCGCAGTTTGTGCGATTCTAAAAAATCAGTTTGTGCTTACTTTTGTGGTTATGTGTATTTTCGTTTGACATGCATTTGATATCAATGTCACCAATCTTAGAAAAAAGTTACTAAAAACGGTGTTACAATTTGCTAATTGTAACACCGAAAACAGTGTTACAATGTGTGCATTGTGAATGCAAAGTAGAAAGAAATGATTTGCAGTCAACCTGAAACCAAATACCAACGACTGGCCAAGTAAAAGTAACGATAGATCAAATTTCAATTTCACTTTATATATATTTTAATATTAATTGTCATTATTAGGTAACTTTTTACGTAATTATTTATCTAATACTTTCTGGTATCTCTCCGTACAAGCCTAAGGAGGAAAAATGCCATGGGTTTCTGTTTTATAAATTTATACTGTAAATAAAGCAGAGTCACGCTGTCTATGTTGGCACTATATTTAAGTCCCTTTCAATTTCTCAAACAACGTCGGCCTATCTAGGAAAGTAATCTAAAAACCATACTCCACATAGTTGTTACTGTTGGCACGCTATTTTAATTTTAAAACTGTTCTTCCTGAGCGCAAACCATGCGTGATGTATGCTCACACTCCTTTAAATAACGAATTGTGATTATTTCATGTTTGACTGGTCGATTTAAAACAAGAAGTTATTTATATAAGTACGTATTCTCTTTAACTATGGTTCCTTACCAAAAAAGAACCATTAAAACACTGGCTAATTCCCAGCAACTTTCTTTTTGATGAAAGAAATACCAAAGAACTGTATTTGTGGAAACTGTTAGTGAAACCTACTTTATTTCTTTTGCTGACTTTGTGCCTTTAACCGCCTCAAGTACTGATTTGTTTCGGTTGGCTACATCAAAAAATATAATCGTTCGAAATTAATAAAAAGCTTTCATAATTGAAAAGTGCTCGATATATTTTTTGGGGTTCTGTATTAATATTATGTATTAATAATATGACAGTGTTAATATTTTATTACAAAATTTTTTTACTTCTAAATTCTGTACGTATTAATTAGATGTCTATAAATGGCCAGACAGCGACAGCCCACACTAAAACGTAACGTCATTTCGTCACAACGATTTTAATTAAAAAATCGATCTTGTTAAAAAAAATAGCTTTATTGTCTATTGTTGTCGGCCGTGTTACCTATTCAGTATTATTATCGTTCATGATCGACAACGTTGCTGTATTACAGGATTTTTGCAGAACGTATTTTCGAGGTAAGAGAGTTAAGTGCACTTTCACTTGACTAAACCTGCATTATAACCTTTCTACATAATCGCATATCAAAATTAATTTTCAGTTACTTGGGCTACAGTAAAATATTTGTCTCCATTATTTATGCATTAGAATACGATTTGTAATGTACAGTTACACTTGGGAAAGTATAATGGTTTAGTAAGGAAGTACTAAACCATTTTAGTGTGTGTGACGACATTCTATTTAATCTCATTCTTAAAATTGAATTTCTTATCAAATACTTTTAATACTTATATAGGATATTGTTCTTAATGTAATTCAGGATACCTGCTTCGGCAGGGTGAGTGCATTCTGCAATGCTGAGCGTGAGAAACAAAGAAATTACGTAGTTTAAAGCACCACAAGGTGTGGTGCTAGAAATATGCAGCTAAATATAAAGTTTGAAATATTATTAAGATCCAATGATATCTGAGTGACATGTGACATCTGATTTGCTACGAATACATTGTCAGAACGCGTTTGTGTATACCAGCAATGAAATTATGCTGAATTTATTCACTAGCACTCCAAATTTACAATTTTAAGCTACGCAACCCACGCATGTTTTAATATTAACTTTATATGCATATATGTCAGTTACAGCCACTTCTAGGAACAATCCAGTGTCTTTAACACGAAACATTTCCTTTGTTCTTTACCACATACATTGATCGAAGCCTTAAATTCACCAACAAAGGACACAGACACCCAGTAAAGGCTGTTTCACATTCGAGAAACGTGAAACGTCAATTGCCAATGTTATTGCCGTCTATATTCGCCTCAACGATCGAAAGAGTCGCCGCTCTGGTGGCGAAAGTACTAACTAGTGTCGCCGGTATTTAAATCTAAAAGATGAAAAAACGACAAAAAAGAACAGGGCCGGATTAAGCCATATAGAGGCCCCTAGGCAATGCTAGCCTCGGGGCCTCTGTCTTCTTAGGTATGTATGTAGGTAGGTCGCGGGCCCCTAGGCTGTGGGCCCCTAGGAGACTGTGGGCCCCTAGGCAGTTGCCTACATTGCCTTATGGATAATACGGCCCTGAAAAAGAGGCAGCAGATGTGAGGTTAGATTCGCGGGTCTGACCTCAAAATGTCCTCAACATGTTTTTATTAACAAATCACATTTTCCTGCTGCAAATAACTTTTCTCTTTCTTCAAGGGGTTGCCCCTGATAATATGTATATGACTATAATATAGTTTGATACTTTTAGTATTGTAAATCAACCTTTATGTTATTCGCGCAGTGTAGGTTTGATAGCCATGGTGTTCGGCCGGTTCGTCAGGCTTTTTAAAGAGCGAGTTGCCGAATTAACAGGCAACTATCGACCGAAAATCGAGACGCAAAAAAAGAAACCTCTTTCACCGCCTGAGGCACTACTGACCATGTTATTTTTCAACTCCAACTCCACGTTTCAAAGTATGCATAAGTGAGTTAAGTAAAGCTGCTTGTCTGCCTGCTGGGCTGTCCATTTCGTACTCACTGACCCAAACCGAGCTGAATGACTGGGAGAATGATTTTTTTTTTAGTCGGTCGCAGAGTAGGTCATATCAATGTTTTACGTCCATTAACTCGCGTGCGTAAGTGGCCCTAATTAATTATTAGATGTAAAGTTAGGAATATGTTTGCCGATGGTGGGTTCTGTTGAAAAATAACTGGATTCTTAACGGATCTTTGCAAACATTTACATATAGGTCGCGAAAATCATACAAGTCGTTAGTTTTTTTTAACGTGATGATTCATGAAAACCTAAGTATCTACAAATGTCACTTTATTCTATAGAAATTTATAATCACGATAATACTGCAGCGGCCAAACAAAAACATACAGAATCGACTAGTGCAGTATGCCATCAAGAGCCGAACTATAATGACGCAAGATTGAGGTTATGAGAATTACAATTCTAAGCGAGGTGGTGTGCCACAATACACCGCGGGCCTTATTATTCCCGCCGCTCTTCTCACCTACTTCACATAGGTTTATTCACGTTTTCAATACACACCGCGCCGTACGAATCGCGCATAGACCTAAATTCGACACCAATTTGACAGGATTACCTCATGCCCCAGTTTCCGTTAACCAGAGCACTGTCAATTTCAACGCTAATTCATCGCTGAAAATAATAATAAAAGTTTTGAAATCTCGAACGTATCCGAACGTGTTAGGTTATGTTTGACCTTGTTTACATATTGTGACAGCTGGAATTCGATGAAGAACAAGTCTTATGCTTTCAACAGGTGTGTAAAATCATAAAAACAGCTAATTCTTTTGTCAGTCGCCTTATTTTGGAATTATTCAAGCTTAGATGACGTCACACTGTCAAAATCAACTCTACAAGGCACTCAAGCATAATTGAGGGATAGTTTGCAGGCCCAGACTTGCTCGTAACTTATTTCCAACTTCATATTAAGAGATAGATATTAGCTGCTTTCCATTTGCACACTTCTGAATTAATCTTAGCTGAGCTAATCTAACACCGTCTGGCTTGGTCCAAGTTCAACTAAGCTAAGCTATGTTGGCAAAAGGAACGCGTTCGGTGCCATTCTATCTAACTAAGTTCGTGGAACTTGATGTCAGCGAGTGGCGGCGCCACTTGCCTGACAACAAGTGTTATCAATGTTATCATCTATAGGTACAAATAAGAAACATCAGAACCGCTTCTTTGCACGCGTATACCGTCCTCGTGACTTAATTCCACTTCATAGCGAAGATGTGTAATCAGATCACACACATCAAATATGTTAACTTCATCCATCTTGCCGAAACTTCTTATAGTTTATAAAATAAACAAAAACCAAATTGCACGCACGCACGATGGCGGATTTAGGTTAGGTTCTCCTTCTTCTTCTATTGGGTTAGCTCAGACAGCTCAGACGATCTAAGGTACCTTTTCGCATGACTAGCCAAGGGCAAGGAGAAGGTAATTTGTCTGAGCTTGTCTTACTTCACCAAAACAAAAGGAACGCTACGCATAAGTTAGATTAGCTCAGCTCAGCTAATATCAACTCAGAAATGAGCAAATGGAAAGCAGCTAATATTCTTCTTGTCACGTATTTGAATGTTGTGGATAGGGTACCGTTATGCAACTGTCAGTAGCCTAATAAGTGAGTCGTTGAAATTAGGTGGCTAGGTGGTTAGTTTGTTGCCGGAAGTTAGTGGACTTGATGACATAGTGCATGGCGTACAGACTACCATCCATCCGGTTTAATTCTTTGCACGCTAGACGACAGACCGACGGTATGTCGTCCAAGGTTAGAGGTATAGCTAACTGTACACAAGCCTGATTTGACGCTGAAGTTGTACGAACGTGACGTTCGCTTATTTTATACGTCCGCATGTGACGGAGACGGTTAGATGACGATTTGAAGAATTTTCTCAACAGTGCAGATCTAAACGTCTAGATCGTCTTTGACGCGTCTTTGCCCAGAAACTTATATAGTAAAAACCAGGAGAGCTGCAAATGACTAAGCGATTTCTGCTGCTATTTTTGACGTACGCGACAGATTACGACCGATTACCCATCTTAGAATGAAACTAGCTCTGTGTATATGTCAAAATTTTCGATTTTAGTTATTGGGCATTCTAGAAATATGTGGTTAAGGCTTCCCACCTGTCCACATTCGCAATATTGACATTTTAGGATACATTTTAGGTTACGATGTCCCTAGCTATTCTCTGCAGAAGACCGCAGGGCAGCAGCACCTCTCCGCAAGACAGGTGCGTACTTTTGGCAGTTCTCAATTCGGCTTCGAGCCGTTGCGACAAGGCCGTTATGGCAGTTGACTGGTAATCGTCATCCGTACTGGTGTATTCGTCAAAACCCATATCTGCAACGAAACACCGGATGGTTGAGTTACCAGTAACGTGCAGCACTAACAACCATTTAGTAACCACAACTAGCTCTGTGTATATGTCAAAATTTTCGATTTTAGTTATTGGGCATTCTAGAAATATGTGGTTAAGGCTTCCCACCTGTCCACATTCGCAATATGGACATTTTAGGATACATTTTAGGTTATCTGCTATCTGTTACTGTTGTTACGAATGTCCGGCAGGGGGCGTTTCGGGTTTGACGTTACTGTGGTAATAGCAGCAAAACACGGGTCGACAAAAATCGATTTTTTGGATTGAAAATTGTTTTTAAGGCCGTTTTTTTGCTCAAAACTCTTTGCGAAGGGTATTTAGAGGGATCTTATCGTAAGACATGAGAGCGAGCGGCTTTTATAAGGTCGGCAGGAACGGATAAAAAATGTAAATTTTTGACGTTCATCGATCCGCTTGTCGGAATTTCTAGACGTCACGTGACATTTTCTCGAGGTTCGCCTTCACCCGAAGAGGTGCAAAAACGTGATTTTTTTTCAAAATTGACGCATTTAATTTACAATATATCGCGCAGTCCACGCGGAATTGTGTCCTTTTTTCAATTCGAGCGTCAAAAGTAATATCGAAAAGCCCAATTTTGCAGCTACTCGATCGCAAATGTCGGCGAAAATGGGCGATTCCGCTGAACGCGCCCTACACTTGAAAGTTCGTAATTAGTATAGGTAGATAGATAGACAGCCTTCGTTTTGTATATCTGTTTCGTAACCTTGTAAGCGATGAGTCATTTGCAGCTCTCCTGGTTTGTACTATATACGAAAATATACCGGATCTGCTTTACTATAGATACGTTCGCTCGCGAGAAGATGCTATCTTCTCATCATCAGGTATCAGAAACTGGGACGGGACATAGTGCTTAGCCGCACTGGAATCAGTAGGTCATCTGCCGAGGAATCCGTGAACCTTCATTGAGTATTGTGCAAATTGCAATGGTACGATACACCATTTTGTAATTAGAGTTATTGAATTCGAATGGCAATTGTACTCGATTCACTTGCAATGAAACGTGACGTTACCAGGTATTCTAGATCGTTATGATAAATGACTCCTCGTTATAGTTCAATGAGAAAATGACTATAGAAGATTGTGTGTAATAGGTAAATAAAATTACTTTTTCTACCTATGCTAATTACGAACTTTCAAGTGTAGGGCGCGTTCAGCGGAATCGCCCATTTTCGCCGACATTTGCGATCGAGTAGCTGCAAAATTGGGCTTTTCGATATTACTTTTGACGCTCGAATTGAAAAAAGGACACAATTCCGCGTGGACTGCGCGATATTTTGTAAATTAATGCGTCAATTTTGAAAAAAATCACGTTTCTGCACCTCTTCGGGTGAAGGCGAACCTCGAGAAAATGTCACGTGACGTCTAGAAATTCCGACAAGCGGATCGATGAACGTCAAAAATTTACATTTTTTATCCGTTCCTGCCGACCTTATAAAAGCCGCTCGCTCTCATGTCTTACGATAAGATCCCTCTAAATACCCTTCGCAAAGAGTTTTGAGCAAAGAAACGGCCTTAAAAACAATTTTCGATCCAAAAAATCGATTTTTGTCGACCCGTGTTTTGCTGCTATTACCACAGTAACGTCAAACCCGAAACGCCCCCTGTCGGACATTCGTAACAACAGTAACAGATAGCAGATAACCTAAAATGTATCCTGAAATGTCCATATTGCGAATGTGGACAGGTGGGAAGCCTTAACCACATATTTCTAGAATGCCCAATAACTAAAGTCGAAAATTTTGACATATACACAGAGCTAGTTTATTACTAAAGAACAATACATTAAATTTTAAAGTAACACCAGACAGTACTGAAAAAGCAGTATTGCGCAAGTATTGTGTGGGGTTTTATGAATGGCATCCGAGAGAATATCAAAAATTTCACCTATTATTTCGAGGAAAATTGGAGCCATTGTATATGGGCTGCTCGAGGATGGTACAATTATTATTATTGTTATGCGATTAGGATGTATTTCGCACGCTGTGACTCAATATTACGTGAGAGACTGACGCTCGGGACCTACCCATGCACTACTTCTTCGGCAAAAACACTAAACACTAGTAAATGCAACATTAATTGCGTCTTCTTAACATCTTGAATGGCCACTGTTGGGCAACACGTGAACAGTGTAATTGAGCGCAATAATATCAGTATTTATCGTGAGTAACTTGCTTATTTTATTGTTTTTGTTTACAAAATAAGTAAGAATAAAAAGTTTTCCCATTGCTAAAATGATTCGCAATGTATACTCACTTTTTTAGAAACATGGCAACTGCTTATAATTTTTATCCACTATTATTATCCTATAGATACGCAATTAATAACTAGTAGTAGTAATAATCACTCTAAGTTTCAGTAAACTGTGCAGTGCTGTTCAGTACGTTGCCGTTGGCCGCGAACAGTCATTTTAGCAACAATTAATTGTTATTGCCACGGATAAGTACTTTGCTGATTATGGACAATTAGTATGCTGCCGGTGTGCACTCATAGTTACGCAATTGGTTTTTTTTTTGTCGTAGAGAGAAGCGCGTATGCTGAAACGGCTACTCTAATTAGGATTAATGCGCTGAAACGTTACTCAAATAATGACCAATGTACCTTCTAATCGATTGCTGCGGCAACAATGTACAAAACAAACAAAATGTACAGTTTGAAAGTGAATTATTACGACATATACTTGATCTTCGATCTTTTACCAACAATTCTAGATGTTTTTCAGTAGTCAGGATGTATGTAGAGTTGATTTAAACTTAAAGAACGTTTTAGCAATATATTAGTATAAGTAATAGCAAATATTGAAAACTCAATCGAAGTTAGGGAGCTCATGCTGCTAAATAACAATAAAATTCCTGAAATCTCGAACGTATCCGAGCGTGTTAGGTTATGTTTGACGTTGTTTACGTACTGTGACAGCCGGAATTCGAATTTTTGTATGAAGAACAGGTTTTATACTTCCAACAGGTGTGTAAAGTCATAAAAACAGCCAATTCTTTTGTCATGAATATCGCTAACGCTAATCGTTAACGCTAAAACGAACCCAAAGAATTTCTATTTAAAAATCTTTCAATGTATGACATTTAATAGTAATTCCTACCAAAACGCTAGTTCTTCAAACATTTTACTCCATTAATTCTAACCTCCAACATAATTACAAAGATCACTTTAATTACAATTTTATTGTCATTGGTACCATTGGGACATCGTTGTTGTGATACGGAAGTGCGCTTCTTATTTGAAATCAACTCTACCTATACTAAGCAACTGACTTGCGATCATGTAACGTACGAAAGACGGTCGTTTGCTTCCTCATCTGGCATAATAACGTATTATCCACAGGCAGATATTCACACAAAACCGCGGAAAGCGACAAATTAAAGAGACAGCGAGCAGATACTGGAATCCTTAATTCTCGGATCTCTATTGTTCTTCGTCGCAATGAATTCGCTTTCCAAACTAGCTGCTGGCTCATCTGCGTACGTTGAGATTCTATCTGCCTTCCGTTGATTATTCAAAAACAATACGATACCCCAATTGTCATATCTAATGGAAGAGAAAGGTGTTCTTCAGATAGTGTTAAAAGTTGTGCAACCTTGTACCGAAATGTATACATACAGTCTATACTGTAAGTACTTCTTGTTATTATAACCGATACTTATTCATTTAATGACATTTTTATAGATCAACTCATCATAAACTGTTAGGTATTCCATTGATCTTGAAAACAGTTCTTTTTAAACCGACAAAAACGCTTCAAATAGTATACCTATACAATATTACCCACGAATTAGCGTGAAAACCATAATAATAAAAGTCTCCAGTCCGTTAAATATAACAACAATAAGCTTTAATTGCCAATTTGGCGTTATAACCATCTCTTGGCCAGGAAATTAGTGATGCTCTGATAATGTACGCACAATAGATATCTCAATTATTATTACAATATAATTCAATGGATACCGAATGAAAAGATTAATGGTACATTTGGTAAATGATATATTTGCGGATGTCACGACACCAATTACATAAATGTACAGTTTAACGTCAAACAAAATATCTAGGTTAGATATGGGATTGTAAGATGGACGACAGATGGTGATTCTCCAAAAATATTTAACTAACTGTAAGAAGTGGGTAGGTAGGCCTTACTGTGATAAATGTTTAACGAGTTTATTGGTTTTTCACGTGTAATTGTGATATCATCTTACATCTGTAGTGTTTCCGTTAAAATTATATTGCATATTCATCTTTTTGAAATTCTGTTTCTCCCACTTAATTACTTTGTTTGATATTGTTACCATTTCTTAATCTAATACTTTCAACACTGTGAGAAATTGCAATAAGATGCAAAGTGTCTTTTCAATAAAATAATAGAGAAATATCGATAGATTCTTATGTAAGAAGTCCTTTCAAATAACCAATTGCGGTTTTACTGAAAGTTCATATGGCACATACCCACATAAATAACTATGCGCCCTTGAACTATGAGACAAATAAGTTTATATAATGTCACTTCCTATTGCTGTTAATAACATATTCACTTGTTGAACTATGCAATGCAAAGAATTCATAGAGAAAAACAGTTGCAGAAAATATCGTGTAGAGTTTCTTTCGTGTGAGATGTTATATTTCGTAGGCATGTATTACAGGAGTGTATATCACAGAAAAAGGTGGAATGTTTGTTACTTTAGAGAAAGTTGCTTGCGGATTTCATCTTCTATTAAAGTAGTTAATAAGACTTCCTTTATACGACGGCGCGGTGTTCTCTCATATTTTTAATTGTGTAATATTAGATAGGTGGTCATTAGATTCATTAGAGAGAAATTTGCGTTAGGTGTAAAATTACTACTTTATTTTTTCATAGTATTCCGTTGTTGTAAGACGAACGACTACTTTTTTTATAGAAGAATAACTTTTTCTTCGTCAGAGAAAAATATATTTGACATAAACAAATATAAAACCTATATACTCCTTTAATTATGTAATTAAATAAATAACTATTTCATGACACCTTTCTAAAATGACTCAATCTCCTTTCTGCGATCAGCATGAGTCCACGTACTAATTACAAATCAAAGCAATTCGAACCCATCGCAAAAAACTGCTACACCGGATGCTGGAATCAATAAATCGAGATTGCCAATCAAGTAATTAACTTTTTCTAAAAGTATTCATCTAACAAAGCGACATTCTCAATTCGCAAGCCACCGGCTTTTGGCAACAACTCATCAATTTAATTATCACGTCCAGTCAGCGAGCGGCCGAGCGCTAGATCTGGCCGAGGCGGTTCCGGCAGCGATTCCTGCTGCAATTCGCAGGAATTCGTCTGGTATCGGGTTCACGTGCCACGCCATTAGTGTGTCAGTGGGATCGGTTCCCGACCGACCGACTCGATCTGGTGTTTGGTCTTTTGCGCGCAACGAAGACATCCTAGGCCTCGAGGCTCACATTCGACCTACAGAGGAGTCAACCGCTACTTGCCTGACCCACACTCGGCTAACGGTTACCATTACACCTCCTTCCACAACGCGTCATCTTCTGTAGAATCCGTTGTTTTTTCTTGCTGGATGTGTGCGCTAACGCATCCCATTATGGTCTAGCCGTATCTGTTACCGGCTACTGGAACAATTAACGATTGATTCTGTACTTTATTTTGATTTGAACAGATGTTGGCTATGGATTACAGGTTCATCTGATACCAAACTGCAACATGCTTAATAGATTGATAATAACTCACCGATATGACACGTCATTGGTAAATGGATTATCACGCTATTGGAAGGAATCCGCGGCTCTCCCGATCGGCACCGGACGATTACACATCCCCGCGTATCATATAACAATATAGAAATACCCTCTTTAAACAGCGATAACGATACAGTGTAAGGTTAACTTACCTGGGGACTCCTGTCCCCAGACTTCAGTCCCCAGTCCATGTCGTCTATTTCCTTGGACTCATAGGCTAGCTTGGTCATCTGCACACTTTATCTTATCACACCTAAAATACTCCAAATCAACCACAACCTGGATGGAACTTTACACACACACAGTGAAGCAGAGCGGAATGCACTAACCAGTGCCATTGCTACCATATACCGGTGCAAGTCATGGGGGAACCCGCATAATATCCTATTATGGCACCCAGGAAGATAGGCAAGCCCAAGTCATATACGTCTGACTCCATGTCTATGTTCTCCTCGACAAGCCCAAGTCATATGACTCCATGTCTGCACGACAAGCCCAAGTTATATGACTCCATGTCTATACTATCCTCGACAAGCCCAAGTCATATAACTCCATGTCTCCACGACAAGCCCAAGTTATATGACTCCATGTCTATACTATCCTCGACAAGCCCAAGCCATATAACTCCATGTCTCCACGACAAGCCCAAGTTATATGACTCCATGTCTATACTATCCTCGACAAGCCCAAGTCATATAACTCCATGTCTCCACGACAAGCCCAAGTTATATGACTCCATGTCTATACTATCCTCGACAAGCCCAAGTCATATAACTCCATGTCTCCACGACAAGCCCAAGTCATATGACTCCATGTCATACTATTCTCGACAAGCCCAAGTCATATAACTCCATGTCTCCACGACAAGCCCAAGTTATATGACTCCATGTCTATACTATCCTCGACAAGCCCAAGCCATATAACTCCATGTCTCCACGACAAGCCCAAGTTATATGACTCCATGTCTATACTATCCTCGACAAGCCCAAGTCATATAACTCCATGTCTCCACGACAAGCCCAAGTTATATGACTCCATGTCATACTATCCTCGACAAGCCCAAGTCATATAACTCCATGTCTCCACGACAAGCCCAAGTCATATGACTCCATGTCATACTATTCTCGACAAGCCCAAGTCATATAACTCCATGTCTCCACGACAAGCCCAAGTCATATGACTCCATGTCATACTATTCTCGACAAGCCCAAGTCATATAACTCCATGTCTCCACGACAAGCCCAAGTCATATGACTCCATGTCATACTATTCTCGACAAGCCCAAGTCATATAACTCCATGTCTCCACGACAAGCCCAAGTTATATGACTCCATGTCTATACTATCCTCGACAAGCCCAAGCCATCTAACTCCATGTCTCCACGACAAGCCCAAGTTATATGACTCCATGTCTATACTATCCTCGACAAGCCCAAGCCATCTAACTCCATGTCTCCACGACAAGCCCAAGTTATATGACTCCATGTCATACTATTCTCGACAAGCCCAAGTCATATAACTCCATGTCTCCACGACAAGCCCAAGTCATATGACTCCATGTCATACTATTCTCGACAAGCCCAAGTCATATAACTCCATGTCTCCACGACAAGCCCAAGTTATATGACTCCATGTCTATACTATCCTCGACAAGCCCAAGCCATATAACTCCATGTCTCCACGACAAGCCCAAGTTATATGACTCCATGTCTATACTATCCTCGACAAGCCCAAGTCATATAACTCCATGTCTCCACGACAAGCCCAAGTTATATGACTCCATGTCATACTATCCTCGACAAGCCCAAGTCATATAACTCCATGTCTCCACGACAAGCCCAAGTCATATGACTCCATGTCATACTATTCTCGACAAGCCCAAGTCATATAACTCCATGTCTCCACGACAAGCCCAAGTCATATGACTCCATGTCATACTATTCTCGACAAGCCCAAGTCATATAACTCCATGTCTCCACGACAAGCCCAAGTCATATGACTCCATGTCATACTATTCTCGACAAGCCCAAGTCATATAACTCCATGTCTCCACGACAAGCCCAAGTTATATGACTCCATGTCTATACTATCCTCGACAAGCCCAAGCCATCTAACTCCATGTCTCCACGACAAGCCCAAGTTATATGACTCCATGTCTATACTATCCTCGACAAGCCCAAGCCATCTAACTCCATGTCTCCACGACAAGCCCAAGTTATATGACTCCATGTCTATACTATCCTCGACAAGCCCAAGCCATATAACTCCATGTCTCCACGACAAGCCCAAGTTATATGACTCCATGTCTATAGTATCCTCGACAAGCCCAAGCCATATAACTCCATGTCTCCACTACAAGCCCAAGTTATATGACTCCATGTCTATACTATCCTCGACAAGCCCAAGCCATATAACTCCATGTCTCCACGACAAGCCCAAGTTATATGACTCCATGTCTATAGTATCCTCGACAAGCCCAAGCCATATAACTCCATGTCTCCACGACAAGCCCAAGTTATATGACTCCATGTCTATACTATCCTCGACAAGCCCAAGTCATATAACTCCATGTCTCCATGACAAGCCCAAGTTATATGACTCCATGTGTATACTATCCTCGACAAGCCCAAGCCATATAACTCCATGTCTCCACGACAAGCCCAAGTTATATGACTCCATGTCTATATTATTCTAGAAGAACAACAATACTTTCCACACAACTATACCCCTAGAGCCACTTTACAATACTGCAGCAACCACACATTTCACACAACTAGACCCCTAGAGCCAGTCTATGGTAGTGCCTGGCCTCTTTTTCTCGAGCCTCTAGGTTACTTTCCCTAGTGTTTACATTAACCCTCCGCACGCCTGATCTATCGTACCAGATAAACCCTGGCTAGCAAAATCCGCATTGGTAAAATATCTGTGCAACACAGATTTGAACACTTCTATTACTAGTTCCTCGCTAAACTAGAACTGCTTCATCGCTCAAGACATAATACTAGAATAATCACTGCAGAAATTCCACGTTAAGAAAGTATTTTGTAATTATCAGTTTACGCAATACAATTATGTCCATTTGAAACATCTGTTTCGTCTGTTTACGCTTCTAATCTGCGCAGTTAATCAATTTCGTTTTCAATTTCAAACATCAATTCGCTGTTACTGCTACATACTATATGATCAGATTAGATTATGAGCGTTCAAAAGATTTATCATTTATCGTTAGACGCGAGCGTTTACTTCAAATTTGTGCATACATTACGAATAAATAATCAGTTTCTAATTAAATTTATACGGCAACTATAGAAAGTTTTTGTAAAACTTATTATTTTTTTTTCACTGGAAGAAAGTTCTTTGCTAATTGTCGAATAAATATTTGTTCAAGACTTCAAGTCGGTGTTGTTCAAATCCGGAAACATGAATTTTCACCTGTATTAGTGTCAGGAATGTACAAGGCCGACGAGAGATACTTATACTTCTTGTATTGGCACTACCCAGTAGCACATTTATATATTGGCTAAAAGGAATATATTTTTAGCGGTTACAGACACATGTATGTTTATGTTTGGTTTTGTTTTTACACTAAGAAGTGCATACTGATGGATATGAAGCAAATTTGGATAACTTGTATTACAATTAATTACTCAACTTGTCTTTCGTTGCAATGTAACCAATGCGGTAAATACGGGCATCTTTGTACAGTTAAGTCCACTTCTTGTAGTTTTTATGACCGGATCCGTTACTTAACTACTCGTTATACAGTAACAATCGTCTTTTTGCAGATCTCTAATATATATGTACACAGACCTCACCAATTTGAAAAGTCAAGAGGCAACTTTGAAGATAATTACCTTATAATTCATGCACTTCCTGAGCAAAAAAATTATGATTGCGTCAATATTAGACGTCAAATATTTTTGTTAATTAATTATACTGCACGTTAAACTGAGGTCACTTGACAATATATATATAACACGTTTCTTTATACAAATACAACTCAAGGTGCTTACTTAAAGTCAATCAATTAAAACTGGAGCAATGTTAATAAATGTAATGTCACACTTGCTTGATGCATGTTCAAAATAACCTTCGATTATCATTTGATATGTCTTTCGATTTCTTCTTGTATGCCAATTAGGCTTTCTATACAGTTGGTATGATTATTCGGAAACGGATAAACTGGAACTGTCTAGAAATTACGAGCACGCGCTGTACAAGTGTACATTCCATACCTGAATGTCATTTTTAAATCCTTCTTGTCCCCATGCAACATAAAGTGAAACTGTTGCGTGTTGTCTTAATAAACTACTACTGGTAATTACTGCCAAGGAGTTATTATGCTCCAGTTTGTGGGTATCGTTGTATATGAAATTTTATCCGCCACTTATGGTGTAACAGTCTTGTGGTTTGTTTCCATTAGATGTCGCAAACGACACTCTTTTTCCAGAATAAATCAATATTTATTATCATGACAACGATGTCGCCACAATCAAAACTAATTATCTTGTTACTATCTACATATTAATATCAATTTGCAGTTCAATTATTGTTAGACTTCTAACCAACAACGTGGTTAAAACGACTTTGAAATTTTACGTATTGAATGTGCCGTGAAATGTCAAGGTATTTTTTGTGTAACTGTGCGCTAATTTTTTATAACAACTATAGATTCCATTGTTATGAGATTTGTCACGTTTATCAATACGTTTTAGCTGTGTATTGTAGTGACGTTAAAGCATTTATAGGCCATCGATACGTGTTTATTAGCAGATTAAAAGACATTAAGGACATTATGACCACCTGTACATACATATTTCTATTCCTCGTGTATTCGTGCACGTGAAATCAATAGTTTAGAAAATGAAAACCGAATATTATCAGTTTCCTTTGGAGGTGAAAGTTCCCATAGCTTTCTTTTCGCTCCGTAGAAGACCGGCTCTTTCAGGTGATTTTTTGCATGGTCCGAGAAAATCGACCTTTCCAACGCATCGACCGATACCGCACGGCTGACTCCTCGCAAAACGAACCATTGTAACTTACATACTCACACTAAAGTTACGGCCGACACACCACAATAGATTACACATATTAATTACGATCATGCACGTTGTGCAGTAGCCTATATTACCTAACGGTAGGCCATAAATAAAGCAAATGCGAGCAACTGCCTTACAACGATGACCAGTGACATTTTTAATTCGACCAACTGGAAATTGCCGCTCTGTGCTGCATGAAAGTTCCGGGTTTTGACATTGTTACAGTTTGCGTAATGTCCTTGAGAACCACTCATTATGCCTGCTGTTTTACGTAACGTATAACGCGAATTCAACTACCACCAGGCTCATTACGTTTCAGTTAATTATTACCTTAACATGCATAAGTTTTCAACAGCGGAATTACATATTCCCTGTTGTTTAATGCATTTCTGGTATTTCCGGTGTTGTACAACTTGTCAAATTTTCTTGGTTGGTTCAAGTAAAATATAATATATGAAGGAACTGCTTGAAAGGAATTACGTCTGTTTTAAGCGATACTTTTGGGTTAAGAAACTGTTTGCTCGTTGAAGAATGTATATTTTTCACCCAACAAAATATTGTTGTTGATGTAAAACCAACGTCTTACTCTTTTTATATGTAGAAGAATAACATTTTCTTCGTCAGAGCAAAATATACTCAACATAAACATACTAAACTCTTAAAGGAAGAATAACTAGATATCCAAGAATAGAGTTCTCTCTGTGTAGGCTATTCCACTACAATCCTGGTTTTCCTCATAATCCTTGTAAGTCATCCATGAAATAAAACAGTTATGCATAGAAGTAAATTGTAAACAAACAATATACGAACACTCAATATCGTCGAACTTATATAGCGGTGATATGTGGCAAAAGACGCAAGAAACTGTTAGCGCCATCTGTAAAGTAATTGCACAACTTTCTATGTATCTCTCAGAGTAAGAATCTTGGGTCAAGAAACTGTTTTTTTCGTTGAAGCATGTATATTTTTCACCAAACAAAATATTGGTGTTGATGTAAAACGAACGTCTTACTCTTTTTATATGTAGAAGAATAACATTTTCTTCGTCAGAGCAAAATATACTCAACATAAACATATTAAACTCTTAAAGGAAGAATAACTAGATATCCAAGAATAGAGTTCTTTCTGTGTAGGCTATTCCACTACAATCCTGGTTTTCCTCATAATCCTTGTAGGTCACCCATGAAATAGAACACTTATACAAAGATGCAAACAAACAATATACGAACACTCAATATCGTCGAACTTATATAGTGGTGATATGTGGCAAAAGACGCGAGGAACTGTTAGCGCCATCTGTAAAGTAATGGCACAACTTTCTATGTATCTCTCAGAGTAAGAATCTTGGGTCAAGAAACTGTTTTTTCGTTGAAGCAAATATATTTTTCGTCTAACTAAATATGTTTGTTGTTGTAAGACAAACGTCTACTTTTTTATTGAAGAATTAATGTTTAAGACCACTTTTATTACATGTACGAACCGAATCTAATCAAAACATTTTATTTTTACATTATATTTTACGAAAACGACATTCCTCAGGTAATGACACCATTAATATAAAGCATATGACTTGAAATTCACAATTTCCTGTTTATAGTCTCACCGTAATTTATTGTTGCATAATTAACCAGCAGCTACATTCCTGTAATATAAACCAAGTTTATGAAACAGGCGAAAGAAACACTTTAACAGTTCATCAAAAGTACTCGTTTAGCTGAATCCCGTTATAATTTCAAAATGTACACCGATTAACATAAATAAATAAATAAATAAACGTCCAAAGGTAGTTCAAGCGTTGCGTTAAAAATAAGAGAACTGATACACCGCGAATTGTTCGCTAGAAATAGTAATGACAAAAGGAACAAATGTGCAACAATAGTACAAACAAAAATGTCTGCTTACACGCCTAAAATTTTCGAGCGATTACGGGAACTCCTTTCCTAGTATAAAAAGAACCCATAGTGTTTCGAGTTGACGAAAAAACGGCGCCGTGGTTAAAACGTTTATGGTTACGGGCATTAAACAAATTATACGCACTGATTGCTACTATCTGTTATGTAATTATGTCGCTTGTCTTTGTTTGCCGTTTTGCGTGATGCATGTGAACTTGCCAAGCATGCTAGGCTGAGTTGTTATAAAACCGAAATGTGTATAATTCAGTCGAAAGACTATCAGACCCAAGTATGTACGCCACAATAGAGAAAAAATTATTAGCAATTGTATAGACATGAAGACAATTTCGACCATTTATGTATGGATTTAATGTGTCTAGTTTTTTGATGTGTTTGTAGTTGTTTTGGGTGCGGTTTATTCCGCTGCACCTAGGCCAATTCTTGGCCCTTTGTGCTTACCCATTTTTAGAGTAGTTTCAAACTAAGAAGAGTACAGTTGTATATGCAACCAATCATACCCAGTGTATGGTTTATAAATTGCCTGTGTATATTTGGTTGCATATACAACTGTGTTCTTCTTAGTTTGAAACATCTATACATACTGTTTGATAATGACAACCAGAGGTGTTCAACTGGTTGCCGGCACCCACGGTTTTACGCCTCTTGCGAAAGGCGGTGGGACGAGGATCTTCAGCTGATGCCTGGATTTGAACCCAAGACTTCCTAGCAGGAGAGCAGCACTCTACCACTAGAGCCACTCGCCCCGATGTGTTTTTTATAGTCAATTTTTTTTGTATTGCATAGCCTCATAGTATAAGTCGTAAGTAGGAGGTCTATGTTCTAGTATGTTACGGTGAACACTGTTTAACGCGTTGACAATGTACACGTTCGGCCTTGGATTGGCTATGCTTTCTATTCATTCCCTGGACAGAAGGTCGATTCGGGCTAAATTAATAATGAAATAGGCAGCTTATGCAACTGTGCATATTCCTTTATTAAATGGCTATTAACTAACTACAGAACATATTATACGGTGATGAAAGTGTACAATAAGCAGTCAAAAATAGCATTTGTAAGACTCCTTGGTTACTGTGCATGTTATTTCGGAATAGCACCTTCGATATTTACATAGTACCTCTGTTTTAACAGTTTCTATAAACCAAAAGTTTGCCCACAACTCATGTATGTATGTGTGTGTTTGTATGTGTGTGTACAACGGATTGGCCTGAAATTATTCATACTTATTTAGAATTGTCGGGGGACGAACTGGATTGCTTTTGGCTACAATCTGACAACCGGAAGTGGCAAATGACGTGGCCAAACTAATAGCAGTTCCTCCTAAATATGTAGCTAATTTGCAGATCAAATTGTCAGATTTTGACAAACGTCAGTTCCACTGACACGACATGACATTAAGTGTCAGTGTGACAAATGTTATTACGTCACAGAAACCGACGTTAGGTAGGATCCACAGTGGTTCTGGCTTCACAAAATTAAATAATTACAAAAGTTTTCGTGAGAATTTTCTGATGAAATTATACATAATTTGTATAGGTAGTACCGCTGTATCGTTGGGTATCAGTGGCTTTAAAGCTTTCCTATATGTATATGGTGGTGATAGTGTTTGAGTTTACACTTTCTAATTATCTCTGATTGCCTATAATAGCCCGTAACGTCATTGATAACATTCCAGGCTTAATGCGTGTAAACTATTCAATGAGGGTGATAAAAAATCAAAAGTTTTGCTGTTTTATTTTTTGCATAGGTCTATTATTTCGTTAGTTGTAAACTACAAACTGATTGTCTTTAGTTCTTAAAAAAAAGGAGAAAAAAAAACACCAAATTTCCACGTATGAGATCCGTATTCAAGTGCAATTGTACATCAGATACATCATGACACTGAAAAAGTTCAAGCATCGGTGCGCATACCAACAATTTGCAAATACAATAGTTAACATTCAAAACATACAGCACGTTCGTGATACAGATCGAAAACTGAACAGAATACCAATGACGTAACATCATTCATTGCAATCTCGTCTGTTCCGCTGTACGAATTCCTGTAGTGTACGTCACAGAAGCATACTTATTTCTAGTAACCTACAAAAATAGGAAAATTTTAGTATGTTGACTTGCCTCTAGGCGCAAATGAAAGTATCCACACCTACAATAGTTAGTTATATCCAGAGGAATTTGAACTTTTACCTATTAACATACATACCTCAATAACAATTTAGTTCTTAAAGATGCAAAATTCCAAAATATTTTGACCGTAAACATTTAAATATTAGAACAACTTAATTATTCGTTCTATTTACCAGGCCTTGATAAACGAGAACAATTATTAATAATTATCAGAACTAATTGCTGAAAATATGCAAATCGGGATCTATCTGTTCCATCTAAGATTTCGATTTCTATTCATTGAAACTGACTGTTTGGAACCGCCTCTGTGATCAGTCACATCAGACTCGCCTTTATCTTCAACAACGAAGCAGTTTCTAATGCGCTGTGTACATAAATTATTAGAGAATGCTATAGAAAGCAAGAATGGTCGTCTAGATGTCCGTGTTATACTTTTTACAGCCACTTCTAACACTACATAACTCACCAGATGTGCGATGTTTCAATAAACGTGATATAAGAATACACGCAAGTTGGGTAATGCAATGACTCCATTTGTCGATGATGAGAAACTTTACGTTTTGGTTTTTAGAGGAAGAATATAGAACATATTAACAACAACCTCACAATTGCATTACAAATTTATTGCATAGTCATATCTATGACAAAACAAATCGGTTATTATACAAACAATCAAAATTGCGAAAACTGGACATTAATGTAATTAACGATGCTCCTGAAACATTTCACCGATTCCATTCATGCTTCACCATCGATTTCACCGATTATTCCGGCGAATTTGTGGTTTTGGGTATTCCTCAAGGTCCATGCTTGAGGTCACTGTTATTATTATTATTTTCGAATTACTAAACGGAGATCTACCGGATGCATAAGAACTTCGCATAGGAGAGCTTAGCTTTCACTTTCAGGTGTGTTTTTCATGAGATCCCGTGGAAGGAAGACAAATATTTGACGATAATATGGGATGAAATAATGTGTATGTAAAGTAGCTTTCTACTGAACCAACTGCCATTGTTTGCTCGTTAGATGACTTATATAATGGATTATGAGACCATTTCGGTGTTACTTAGCTACTAATTACTGCCTCGTCACTGTATATTGTAGCTTTGTGTACTTTGTGTAGCTTTGTGTACAAAAAAAAATAGTAAGAAACTTGACAGATGGCCATTCTAGTTAGGTTATGTCATTCTAGAATTTCAATTTTAGGCATATTTTATTTTTCTTGTTCTAAATCCACGTGTCTATTGTAAATATTAAATTATTGTAAATATGTTGCTAGTATTAAAGTTCGAGTTATCTCCACCTTACCATGGTCCGCGAACCCCTAAAAAATAATTTCCGCCCTTGAAAAAAGTTGGGAAGGGCTGATTTAATGATATAAACGAGTTTGGACATTCGTAGGTGTTAAATTTGTCGAAGAAGTTGATTGGTGTTTGTCCAAAAGATTGCTTCAGCCTCTTGAGGAAATTTCTTCCGGTGTATAACCCTTTGGACATTCATTGGTGCAGTATTTGCTTTAAAAAATTCAGTTTCCCCGATACTTTTGATTGGTGTTTGTCCAAAAGCTTCCTTCAGCCTCTTGAGGAATTTTTTAATGGCTTAGATGAGTTTGGACACTCGTAGGTGCTAAATTTGCCGAGGAAGTTGATCGGTGTTTGTCCAAAAGATTGCTTCAGCCTCTTGAGGAATTTTTTAATGGCTTAGATGAGTTTGGACACTCGTAGGTGCTAAATTTGCCGAGGAAGTTGATCGGTGTTTGTCCAAAAGATTGCTTCAGCCTCTTGAGGAAATTTCTTCCGGTGTATAACCTTTTGGACATTCATTGGTGCAGTATTTGCTTTAAAAAAATTGAGTTTTCCCGATACTTTTGATTTGTGTTTGTCCAAAAGCTTCCTTCAGCCTCTTGAGGAATTTTTTAATGGCTTAGATGAGTTTGGACACTCGTAGGTGCTAAATTTGCCGAGGAAGTTGATCGGTGTTTGTCCAAAAGATTGCTTCAGCCTGTTGAGAAAATTTCTTCTGGTGTACAACCGTTTGGACATTCATTGGTACAATATTTCATTCAAAACGTTGAGTTTGCTTGATAAGTTTGATTGGTGTTTGTACAAAAGCTTCCTTCAGCCTCTTGAGGAATTTTTTAATGGCTTAGATGAGTTTGGACACTCGTAGGTGCTAAATTTGCCGAGGAAGTTGATCGGTGTTTGTCCAAAAGATTGCTTCAGCCTCTTGAGGAAATTTCTTCCGGTGTATAACCTTTTGGACATTCATTGGTGCAGTATTTGCTTTAAAAAATTGAGTTTTCCCGATACTTTTGATTGGTGTTTGTCCAAAAGCTTCCTTCGGCCTCTTAAGGAATTTTTTAATGGCTTAGATGAGTTTGGACACTCGTAGGTGCTAAATTTGCCGAGGAAGTGGATTGGTGTTTCTCCAAAAGATTGCTTCAGCCTCTTGAGGAAATTTCTTCCGGTGTATAACCCTTTGGACATTCATTGGTGCAGTATTTGCTTTAAAAAATTGAGTTTTCCCGATACTTTTGATTGGTGTTTGTCCAAAAGCTTCCTTCGGCCTCTTAAGGAATTTTTAGTGGCTTAGATGAGTTTGGACACTCGTAGGTGCTAAATTTGCCGAGGAAGTTGATCGGTGTTTGTCCAAAAGATTGCTTCAGCCTCTTGAGGAAATTTCTTCCGGTGTATAACCTTTTGGACATTCATTGGTGCAGTATTTGCTTTAAAAAATTGAGTTTTCCCGATACTTTTGATTGGTGTTTGTCCAAAAGCTTTCTTCAGCCTTTTGAGGAATTTTTTAATGGCTTAGATGAGTTTGGACACTCGTAGGTGCTAAATTTGCCGAGGAAGTGGATTGGTGTTTCTCCAAAAGATTGCTTCAGCCTCTTGAGGAAATTTCTTCCGGTGTATAACCCTTTGGACATTCATTGGTGCAGTATTTGCTTTAAAAAATTCAGTTTCCCCGATACTTTTGATTGGTGTTTGTCCAAAAGCTTCCTTCAGCCTCTTGAGGAATTTTTTAATGGCTTAGATGAGTTTGGACACTCGTAGATGCTAAATTTGCCGAGGAAGTTGATCGGTGTTTGTCCAAAAGATTGCTTCAGCCTCTTGAGGAAATTTCTTCCGGTGTATAACCTTTTGGACATTCATTGGTGCAGTATTTGCTTTAAAAAATTGAGTTTTCCCGATACTTTTGATTTGTGTTTGTCCAAAAGCTTCCTTCAGCCTCTTGAGGAATTTTTTAATGGCTTAGATTAGTTTGGACATTCGTAGGTGTTAAATTTGTCGAAGAAGTTGATTGGTGTTTGTCCAAAAGATTGCTTCAGCCTCTTGAGGAAATTTCTTCCGGTGTATAACCCTTTCGACATTCATTGGTGCAGTATTTGCTTTAAAAAATTCAGTTTCCTCGATACTTTTGATTGGTGTTTGTCCAAAAGCTTCCTTCAGCCTATTGAGGAATTTTTAATGACTTAGATGAGGTTGGACACTCGTAGGTGCTAAATTTGCCGAGGAAGTTGATCGGTGTTTGTCCAAAAGATTGCTTCAGCCTCTTGAGGAAATTTCTTCCGGTGTATAACCTTTTGGACATTCATTGGTGCAGTATTTGCTTTAAAAAATTGAGTTTTCCCGATACTTTTGATTGGTGTTTGTCCAAAATCTTTCTTCAGCCTCTTGAGGAATTTTTTAATGACGTAGATGAGTTTGGACATTCGTAGATGCTAAATTTGTCCGAGTAATTGGTGCAATCGTTAGTGAAGTAGTATTGCTACTCCATAGGTCTATTAGCTATTGTATTTTATCCACGAACCCCCTGGGATAGACCCACGGACCCCAGGAGTCCGCGGACCACAGGTTGGGAAACACTGATGTAGACAAAGATTTATTTATTTTTGAACAAGTTTTTTTCGTTATGCAACCAACCTTCAGCCTGATTCAATGACGTGCATAAAACACAAAACAAAACAACCGCTACCAAAAATTCGTTCTTGGTCCAAAACCAAGACCCGCTTTAACCTTGACATTCTAAAGCAAAGACTAAACCGATATTCTAATCGTTTCCTTTAAATTTCACCAACACGATTAGGTTGCCGGCCGTCTCCGCTAGTAAAACCAATTATATTAATTATCGATAAATACTCAGATTCATAAGCAACTAGTTCAGCTTGTCTAAACCGCATATTTACGCATCGTATCTCTTTCACTTTTAACCGAGTTTCCAACAGTCCAGGCTCACTCAGTCTAAGCACATCGCTATCTCTCCAACTATTGACTTTCAACTGAAAAAAAAAGTGAAGAATGATCGCCAATCCGAAAACTCTTCGAATTCCAACATTTCACTTCGCGATTTACATGCCACGTGATGCGGAAACGCGCCCTTTTTAATATTGTCAATGTTTTGAAAGGTTACAACGTTGTCTGCTATAAACATAACATTTATCTCGCGGTTGTTTATTGATAGGTGGACCTGTTGAGCATGTGGGTCACCAGTTTTTTGTTCCTCCGGCCTCCTAAAATGTGGCCGACGGCGCTTCTCGGATTCACCAGGCTAAAAGTGCCGATAGTTTAAAATTCACTGACCTAGATGATTATTACGTTTTTCCTGCCGGTTTGAAGATCCGGCAACGCTTAGTAGGAAAAAGTTGAATCTGAATATTGCAACAGTACTTTAAAGTGGCTTTTAATTAATGTATCTTCTGATTTGTTTCAGGCCAATATATCAACACATCTCCAAGACAGAGGCGACAGAATGGAGAAGGTAATATCAAATTTCCTTCTCTCGTTTTTGTATTATGTTACTAACAGCAACTTGCTTCCGCTGCTGATGCTTCTATGGCTTGCAATATTGCTTATATCTAATAACAGCCTTTTAATGGAATAACGTATCGGCATAATATTAATGACTAAATAAACCGTTTTTATATGTACATATTCGAACAATTAGATAGTGAAAAACATGGAAAGGTAATAGTTCTGTAAGTAAGAACTCTTACTTATGTACATTGTTATGCTGTATTTATATAGAGATAATCGTCGTGTTCCTTGATGAATAACCAAACTATATTTATAGAACGCATGACTGTATAATAATTTAAAAAATGCAAAATTACATACAATGACAGGGAACATTCCTCAGATCCAGTTCCTTTCGATGCTTTTTAGTTAATTGGTGTTTGTCCAAAAGGTTGCTTCAGCCTGTTGAGGAAATTTCTTCTGGTGTACAACCCTTTGGACATTCATTGGTGCAATATTTCATTGAAAAAGTTGAGTTTGATTGATAAGTTTGATTGGTGTTTGTCCAAAATCTTTCTTCAACCTCTTGATGAAATGTTTAATGACTTAGACGAGTTTGGACATTCGTAGGTGCTAAATTTGTCCAAGTAATTGGTGCAGTAGTTGGTGGAGTAGTATTGCTACTCCATAGGTCTATTATCTGTTGCGTTTTATTCGCGGACCCCCTGGGATAACCCCACGGACCCCCAGGGGTCCGCGGACCACAGGTTGGGAAACACTGCATTATATAATGCATACAACTGTTTTGTATTTAATTTATTCTGTAAAACTGTGCAATTTGTATAAAGAATCAATTATTATGTTTTTTAATAAGTAGCCTGAAAATGGGTATTATAATAAACCTTTCATTATGTAATTAAGCGCATCCTCACCGTGTATTAGCAATGTAAATAGTTGCATCATAACAACAGACACCTCAAAACAAGTAAAAGTGCACCTCAAATGCCAAGGTTGTGATGGAAAATAATACCAGCATTGTACTTACTAAGCATTCCTAGATAATTTCACGTTTATCGTACACATCTATTTGCGGTTATATAAACTGTTAATAACTGATTCTTTTTTAGTTCGTGACCCATCAGTACCTACTGTTTATTTTTCAATTGAGCAATAGTGTTTAATTTAATAGCGAATTTTATTTGATTGTCGATAAATCATCAATCAATTATGGTTAAATTGTTGAATCATAGTAATACGTAAACGGTTTGTGGACTGTCCACTGTCCTCTGGCAGATGGTCTAATTTACATGAGGTTATGGTAGAGTTGAGAAGGTGGCTTGTGGTTCGCTACTTCCGTTTTGCGACAATAATTTTCGACTGTAAATAATCTCCTACTCTTTCTCTATCGGCTATAGATGTTACGACGGTGTTACTGGTGGATAGTCAGGGTCGGTCGACCTTCGGTCGTTTCCTGAGCGTAAAGCCGGACCTGGGCCTTCTAACCTCAACAGCTCGAACCTTCATCCAAGAGGGCGTGACCACCGAATACGCCACCCAAGTCCTAGGCACGACCCTTGACAACGGACGACTGTACGCACACCTACTGACTAAAAGTTCCAGGGTACTCTATGACAATGACGCTCCCACCAGAAGTCACGAGACAAACAAAAAGTGGAAGATCGACAGTAACGTTGACCCGGGCAATGTTAACTTTGTCAAAAATACCGACTATATCTCCCCGAACCAAATCGAGCCCTACGTTGTCTTTCCTACGGTTATCACCTCCACTAGGTCCCATAGTCCTAAGTCTTATACCAAACCTTTGAAGATTTTCGCGGAAGAATCCGAAGAAGAACTGAAATCATCACCATCGAACAATCCAAGATTCCCTTACGGAGAATCCAACCGAGAAGCGAAGTTCATTGCGATAACCGCCAATAAAAACAAACAAAAGCCGTACAGGAACGAGGCCAGAAACGCTGAAACGTCGGAGAACGATATCGTCAAAGATGAAATTATCGGCGCTTCGAAAGTTCGCGAATGGAACAATCTACCAACCTTTACAGTTCGCAACGAATTCTCTCCAAGTGGTTTCTCATACTTGGGCGACTTCCCCGAATTTGAAGTCAACACTGAGAAAAACAAAGCGACCACGGCTGCTGAACGCAAAGCCAAGCTCTTATTCAGGCCTAGACAACCAGAAAAGAACGACTTCAAAACCGTTACGTACACCGGTTTTGCAGACTTCACGACCACCGTTGGGGATACCGTCATCATCTTTTCACCATCGACCTCCGAGGCAGCTAAGCCACAGACTGGTCATGTCACGAAAATTAAAGGTGAACCAACCTTATCACCAACTGCTACACTGTCACAATCCCACAAGACTCTGCGTCCATCGACACTAAGCGAAAAAGTATACACACCATCAATTATATTTGACGGTCTTACAACCACAACCGAAAGAAATGAAGAAGAAGAAGAAGAACAGGACGACGTAGAAGAACAGGAAGAAGAAGTAGAAGGAACAACTGAAAAAGAAGATCGAAGAACGACCATGTTCTCAATGGTTTTAGACTCTTCTGACAGACCAATGAAGCAATCCGAAGAAAATGACGATGTCGACCTAGATGCTAAGCTCTCAGTTCTAGCCAAAGAACAAGGGTTAGTCAACACACCCAATCTCCCAGAAACCACAACGGAATATTCTGATGACAACGTGGTGTTGTATAGCTCCGAGGCCATAGAACCGTCCGAAAGCGCCACGCCAATGCTGTCGACCCCATCAGATGAAGATGTAGCTAAAATTCTTGCTTCTCTAGACGCAAGCAAACAAGCAAAGAAACCGATGCTTTCCATTCCGTCCCCCGATGATATCGCCAAGATCTTCGCATCTTTAAACTCTCAAACGTCATCCAGCACACAAGCAACGGAGCCTCTCAATAGCAGAAGCACCATATTCTTTGATGATGACCCTCTTGCAAAACTTAACACCGAAGAAACGAAAGTTCTCAGTGGGGCTAAAACCATTTTCTTCGACGACGTCTTCCCGACCAGTTTGGAAGAAACTTTGACCACCGCTCCAGCGGAAGAAGGTGTAACAACCCAACCGCCACCTACGACAACTGAAGCCAAAGAAACGACAACTGAATTCAAAGAAATCACGACAATTAAAGAGCCAACCACTCTCAACGAGATCTTCAACGATGAAACCACTATTCTTCAGCAGACAACGACGGAAATGAAGAACGAGCATGACACTGAAAAACCCGAAACGTCTACCGTCGTAACGACGACGGAATCTGAGAAGGAAATCAATGATGTTTGTGTGGATGGTACCAAAGTGCTTCCGACTACGTCATATCATCACTTCAACGTGCTTACTACGTTCTACATTAAAGAAGGTGACTCAACATCTACTTCCATTGAACCTGGTGTAAGCATTTCCGCGGAAGTCGGTTACCAAACTGTCCTGTGCAATGATATCATCCCAACTAACGTGGTTCAAACTGTACAACCAACCGAGGAGACTACCACCATTAGGGAAGAAGAGTTTACAGAGACACCTACCACCAAATTAGAACCAACTACCGAGCAAGCTACCACGATAGAAGCAACACAAGAAACCACACCTATGACGACGACACCACGTGAAATCACCACTGAGAAATACGAAGTCACCGAATCTGATGGAGAAGTTACTGAAGCTACAACCGAGAGCGGTGAAGAGGTAGAGCTATTGGTTAAGACACTGTATACGACATTCAATTACCTAACTACTTATTACTTTGGAAACACTTCAACTGTATCAACATCCAAAACAATACAAACCAATATGATTACGTCAACATTGTATCCAGGCAAAGAAATAGAACCTTCTTCTGTTGTTGACGATCTTGAGACAAGTAAAGTTACATTTGATGACTTTGATATAAAACCGGATGATATACCAAAGAAAGAAGAAGACTCAAGTAGTGAAGAAACAATTCTTCAGGCTACCCCATCGCTCAGCCCATACAAAGTTAAAACATACTTCACAACATACACGTATTACTCAACCATATTTGACGGTGAAGATGATTCCATGGTCTTGAGCAGAACTGAAGTTCGCTCTTCAGTGTATACAGATTATGGAGCTCCAAATCTGGAACCAACTAAAACAATCGATATCAGTCCTACCGATATCTTAGAAGGCTTACTGACCACCGAGTCTGATGAGAGCGAAGACAGAAGAAATAACATAAATGACAAGTTTAAGAATTACCAAACTATAAGTAGATCGAAGACTGCTTCCAACGAGCAAACGGATTCTTATGACACGGTCACTGATAACGAGAATGACATTTTCCCAACCCAAAAGAGCGAGAGAGAGAAGTCTTACGTAACATTGCATAGAGGACCGGTTTTAGAATCATCTGAAAGTTCCGTCATTGATTTAAGTGATTATGAAATCATAAGTAATATGGTGACTAATGTTAAAAGTACCACATCTAAGGGAGATACTAAAGTTCTTGAAAATGTAGATAAAAGAAACGTTTTAGATGATCAGGTATTCTCTGAATCTAATAACGAATCAGAAATCGTTCCTTCACCTACTCTGTTGCTCCAAACAAGCTACACTACTTTTACTTATTTCACGACAACTTATCATGGAACTACGTCTAGTGATGTCAATAGCAGTTTGAAAACTATAACAAACATTGTGACAGAAACCTTGAATGCCCCACATACCTTAAAACCTGATGACGTTGACCTGCCAATAACCTACTTCACCACCTTCACCTACTGGACAACGAGCGTCAAGAAGAACACTACAATCATCACTAGCTCTGAGAAAACCATCACTAATATAGAAACACCAACACCAGTTTTTACCGCAATGCCAACCGAAAGTATTTTACCGACGCAAGTTTCTGAAATTCAGCCAACGCCAATTCTTGAAACGATTTATTCTACGTTTACTTATTTCACTACGTCATATATTAACGATAACAGTTCAACTGTATACAGTAGTTTGGCAACGCAGTCTAAAGTTGTTACTAAAACTCCGGTACTACAAGAAGACGTCAAACAAGGTAGGGCCATTGGTCTAGGAGCTACCCAGAATCAACTAGTTCCAGATCAAAAAGTTGGTCTCCTGTCTACGGTGACAAGAACTGAAGAAAACTCTGGTACAACCACTCTATTCTCTATTGATGTATATGGAACATTCATAAATGGTCGTTATGCCCAAGTTGAGGAAAGCACATCATCGATCATAACAGCTCCAATTGAATCAACAAAAACACCTGAGATTGCTGTGAAACCAACTGGTGTTCTAAGCATCAACAAAGGAATGATTATAGATGCTGATAGTGTAAGCACATTATTCTATACAACGCAAGCCATTGGAACATACATTGATAACAGTTACGCCCAAGTTATCGATAGTACAAGCTTCTTGAAGGTAGACGAAGAGAAGAAAGCACTTTTACCTAGCGATTTACCAGCAAGAAGAACTGGTTTGGTCAGATTTATAGAAGGTGCTATCGTGCAAAATGACACTACAACGTTGTATCATTCCAACGTTTTGGGTACCGTTATAAATGGTAGTTACGCCCAAGTTATTGAAAGCACATCAAGCTTTATCGTCGGCAATAAGGCCACTATATCTCCAAGCTCTGCCGGTGGTATCTCTCCAACTGCTACCGCAGCTCCAGACCAAATTGCCACACAAGTGCCTATTTCGCCGTCACCAGTAGTAATTGAAGGTTCCGAGACGAGCAAGAATGAAGATGAAAACACGACTGAGGATGATGATGATGATGAGCCAAAGGGCACAAAACTTAGGTTGCCAGGAAATACCAGGAAGAATAATTACACTCCTGCGATTAGGCCATTCAGTTCCAGATCATCAAGACCAGCCTTTGCCCCTAACTCAAAACGCAAGGGAGCAGCAACAGTCACAAGAAGTGATATCACCACTCCAACGGTAACCGTTGTACCTGCTTCAAACAAGCAACGATTTGGGCAAGGAAGAAAGAGTTCCTCGTCTAATAATCTCATCCTTCCAACGGCATCAGGGAGGAGATTCGCTAGGCCAAAATCAACCAGCGGTGGTTTCAGTTCCTCCGGCTTTGGTGGTGGTAGAAGAAGTTCATCAAGAATCCAACCAACAGCTACTGGCTCGTTTGGTTCCAGTTCAAGAAGGGGTGGATTTAGATCATCCGGTTCTGGAAACCTTCGGTCATCGTCCTTATTTAATCTAAACAGACCAAGAATTAGGCCAACGCCGGCTATTGGTTTGAACAGATTTGCTAGCACCGCTGTGACTCCATCCGATGCTGAGAATGATATTACCACTGACGTCACGGATAACCCAACTGGATTCACCGATGATGATTCTGACGAAACTCTACCCACCACGACCGAAGGCAGGAGAAATCCTTTATTAAACAGGTTTAGAAGACCCAATGCCAGACCTGTCGCAACCCCTAGACCACCTACAAGGACAACCAAGAACAACAGAAATGCAAAAACGACAACACCTAAACCGAAACCAACCACTAGACCGTTAGCCACGTTGCAGAACAGACCAAGACCCGTCAATGCCTTATTCCCAAGAAGAGGTCTATTCACCACCACGACACAAGCTCCAGAGGAAGAGGAAGAATATGAAGAAGAAGGAGAAGATTTAGACCCGGAAGGCGAACCTGAAGATTCGGACTATGAAAATTCCGATGGGGAGGCCTTGGCAGAAACATCACAGAACGCCAGAATTGGAAGATCTAATGCCAGAAGTGATAGAAACATAAACAAAGTTATCATTAAACCATTCGCTAGAAGGAGGAGTAAGAGGCAAGTTCAGTATTCGAGATTTCGGCGACCGGGAGCTAGAACAACCACACCAAAGGAAGAACCGACAACAGAAGCGACTAAACCACCAAGAACTAACAGGTTTTCGGGAAGGCGAAACAAAGGAGAAGCCAAAACTACAACGCAATCGCCGAAGAGAATTGCGCCGACCAAAACTCAAGGTAGATCGCAGTTTACTTTAAGGGATTCTTCTGGGAGCAGATCTAACTTCAAAAGACCTACCAGCTCTAGAAGAGCATCCCCATCGAGAGCATCTGCGCCTAAACTAAGAAATGGTCAGGATTCTATACGAAAAACTACCCAAAGAACTAGAACATCTAATAATAGGGATGCTTCTAAGAGTAGAACCACTTCCAGAGGTAGAAGACCATCGTATAATTCTGGGGAGCAATTTGACAATTTTGTTTTGCCTGCTTTCGACGGGACCATCACTGTTACACATCAAATTCCTACCGAAGTAACGATTCCAGTTATTAATGGGAAAATCACGGAATACAAAAATATAGTCACTGCTAAATACAGCACTCAAGTTTTAGGCCCAGATCAATATAGCACTAGTTTGAACGCTTTTGGCAAGGATATAACAGTATTGGTATCAGAATCCACTGGTATCAATAACAACGGTGCGACACAAATAACTCAGTTTATTCTGAACGAAACACCAACTACCAGTGTTATTTTTACCCCTACCACCATCAGAGGAAGAAAAACGTCGTATTCGCACATTATTCCAAGTACTGTATATGCCGTTGAGGAAGTAGTCAATACCTTACAACCAGCATTGGCAGCACAAGCACCTTTGGCAAATATTTTATTGTCGCAACTGCTACTGGGTAATGTCGGATTCCCACAGCAGAATCCCCTGCTTGGGTTCCAAAATCCAGCAGCAGCTGTCCCAGCGACACCTACAACTGAATTCAAAACGAAAACAACAACTTACGTCACCACGGTGACTCGTGCGACTTCCACTGTGATTCCACTGACATTCCGAGGCAAAGAAATCCTAACAACCATCGTTGATTCAAGTACTGAAGTTATCACTGCAACTGAATTCATAACTGATACTGTGGTGGTTACGCCGACAGTTCCATTTGCCGCGCCAGGAGCAAATCAACTGAACAGTTTATTGGTGCCTCTGTTGTTGCAACAACAGCAACAGCAAGCTATAAATCCTCTGCTTCAGCAACAACCCGCTGGGGTGTTTAATTTACCACAAGAGCAACAACCCATATCGCAAGCTTTACTCCAACCAAATTACATAGATCCGGTTGATGAGAATTCGGCATTGATCGATGAACCGCTCAAAGAAGAGACAACGCCTAAGCCGCCAAAGAAACGCAAGAGCAAGAAGCAAAAACCAACACCGGCCCCCACACCGCCACCTAAAGAAACTAGTGTGGTTACCCTCTATGTATCCGGCAGACAACCAGGTGAGTTTACAACTGTTTTATCAACGTATGTGGTTGGTGAAGAAAATCGAAAAAAGAGGGAAGTAACCTATATACCGTTACAACCATCTGCTTTAGCTGATGACATGAAAACATCTGATACCATTGACTCTTTTATAATGCCAACTAACAAAGACCTGAAGCACGCTGAGGACAACTCAAGACCAACCGAAAGCTTGGAGAGTGTCCTAGGAGATGTGAATAAGTATATAACGTCTTCAGTAGTTGATGCCAAGCCCACAAAAACGAAGAAATACCAACCTAACAAAAACACCAAGTACGTGAAGCACTCCGAAGTGCCGTCCGGTTCTTTTTTAGAACAGTAGACCTTGATGGGGAGGCCCCTCTCATGCACTATAAGGTCGAAACCCGACGGGGCATTCAAAATTTCGATCAATTCGACACATTCGACCACACAAAATTTATCGTTAGGCAAAAACGTGATCTAAATAATAGTACTAATAGTAGACGTAGACGTGTAGTTAAAAAGTTAGTTAGTGTTAGATTAAGAAGTACCACTGAGAGAAATGACAACAGTCGCAAACGAAGGAGGAAGGTTGTCAAAATAAAAAAGAAAAAGAGACCGATATACAGAAATTTGGAGGCGACCGCTGAGCCCTCCAAGAGACGCAGAAAAGTTGTTATAACAAGGAAGAGATTACTGAGCAAACTGCCAGAAACGATCACAGATAATTTTTATCTTCCAAGTGAAGCCATGGATGTAACCGATATTTCTTCCACCGAAACCTTGGATGTAATACTGCGAAACACTTTGTTACAAGAAGAAAATTTTAACTTAATACCAGAAGATACCGAACCAACGTCAGATGAAGACACCACAGAAGCTGTTGAAAGCATAGAGGACCAAATGTTATCACTAGAAGAAACTACTACTCTCATACCTGAGGACAACGGACAAAATTCTGCGGAAGACACTACAACAAAGCCTATTGAAAATCTAGAAGACAAAACCTTACCACAAGAAGAAAGTATAAACCTAATACCCGACGACAACGATCAAAATTCAGATGAAGACGCAACAGAACCTGCTGTGGAGGCTGAGGAATTTGATGATGAACTAGACGAATTGGTAGACGATGGCAAAGAAAACGAAGACAGTCAGAGTAGCGTAGAAGATCAAGGTCCTACAAGGTTGGAGATTGACATTGACAACGAGAGCTTATACGAAGATGATATCTACGGAAGTCTGGAGAAGGTTAAAGAACTCAAACATAAAACGGAAGACAATGAAGGCGCACAAAAACCGAATTACGACGTCCTCTTTCCTGAACTATCGGAGTCCTTTGATTCTCCCAGTCTGCTGTTAAAGACTACAATCCTTACGTCAACCGAATATGAAACAAAAACATCCCTTCAGAGTAAAAATAAGACTTATACGCTTGTGGTCACCCGTGTTAATGGTGACGAGCAAATTGTGACTTCTTCCACTGAAGTATTACCCCACACAAAGACCGTCATTGTGACTGAACCTGTGCTCAGATACACCACACTGACTTTATTGGACTTGGACACACGAGACACCCTACCTAATATACCAAACTCTGCCATTCCCGAAAATGACACCCAGGAAGGTGAGTCTCTTTAATAATTCCTCATTCTTCCATTGATGTAACATAAAACGAACCCCAAATATTTGTATAGACTTTTCCAAATTTCTTGAGTGTTCTCTTTAATGTAAATACCTGTAAAAATTATTATTATATCGTTTCAAAATTCCCTCCAACTCTTTCGACTAATTAAAACGAATTTATATATACTAATATAGTTTACGTTAAAAGGCAGGGGTTTAGATGAGGCGAGATACAACTTAGCCACGAGGGTGATGTCCAACGGCGTGGAAGTGATCGTAGCTGGTGACAAAAGTACCTTACCTGGAGAACCGGACGTCAGTAGAATATTGCCGTCTTCCATCTATAAACCTGTCACTTTGAAACCCAGCACACTCAGTGACCACATGATGATGATTGCACCACAGTCATCGGAGGTAAGATTGTTCAATGAAATCTTTCAGTACGGTCAGTAATTCTTAATTTTGTAGGGATCGATCTTGCCAACATCGACATACCCAAATCAATTTGTGACCAAAACATGCCTAACCACGTTTACGTACTTGACGACGTACGTGGAAAATGGCACCACAACAGTATCTAGTCATGAACAAGTTGTTTCCAACATTGCAACCGAAGAGAGAAACACCGGAAAAATTCTACCAACTCCCACTATGGGCATTACGTTAACACAGGTATAGCATATGCTAGAGATATCGTGAAATTCCTAATAATCCTTTTTGTAGTTTCCAAACTTATCGGTTGGTATCTTTCCTACAACATACACCTACCTGAACACCATTATGGATGGAGAACAACCGTTTGTAGTGCAATCCAAACATACAGTAACGAACACAGTGACAGCTCCTGATGATTACCTATCCCTTCTTCAACCACCGGAGAAAGCTTCAGCTGTTAAAGAAACCAATACTTACTATACAACTGTAACTGTGAAAAACACTTTGGAGGAAAACGCTACAACAAAAGAAGTTTTGACACAAGTTGTCATCACTGAATCGGTCCCTCCTAAAGCCACATCAGTCATGACTTCTTACATAGCTTTAGACGTCGAAGATCCCCCATCGAAGAACGACATAACAACTACGGATGTTATAAAAACTAACTACGTAACGTATACTTACTACAATACAATAATGCAAAATGGAAACCCGTATGTTCAAACAAATATTTCGACTTCAAGTGATGTTGTCACAGAGAAGTTATATCTCTACCCTAAGAGGACGTCTTCTTTGAAGAAGAAACATAAATTTGAAACGGAGAACTTTGATATTTTCGCAACAAAGACGTATTTAACAACATTTACAACCACCACAACATTATTACAGGAAGGTGGTGATAAATCCGATACGAAACTGATCTCCAGGTCTAGGATTGTTGAAAACATCGTTACTGAGTCTATCGAGCCAACGCTGCTGGATAAAAAATTCTTGAGCTCGATAAAGAAAGAAATTAAGGATACAAATACCTTGACTAAAGCTGCTACGGTCAATGGTGAGAAAATAGAAGTAACGATCGTATCAAAGGAGAAAATCAAACCCACGAGCGTTCTAGCTATCGAGAAAACACAAATGCCCGAAATCTCTGGTAGTGACTCGATCAAACCGTCAAGTCCAAACGTCATCACAGGATCAACTATAGTATTTGTGGACGAAGATGATGACCCATTCAAACTGGCAGCAAGTGAACCGACGCCAGTGTTATCTTCGACTACAAAAATCACAAAAACCACGACGCTGACGAACAACTTGAACTCCCTGTTGAGTTCAGAAATTGTGAATAAGTCGTCAAAAAACTCGAAAAGGCACACCAATAAGGAAACTTTGAGCCCATCCAGGCCCACAATTACGTCGTCATCGAAAGTGAACAAGGATAACAAAAAGAAGCCGGCAAAAACCAACCGGCCTGCCGAACAAGTTAGCGACTGGGGTTTAGGACAGCTGAATATCAATAGATTAACCCCTGTTTTAAACGTTATGGCTGATTTAATTCAAAATAACTTAAAAGCAACTAAAAGAAATGACAGCGTGGTATCTCATAAACAGGAGAGACCTCATTACAAAGAAGAAATAGTTGCTAAGACGCCAGTCAGGCATCCAACAGGTGATAAGAACAGACCTATTTATATACCTGTCGGTGGTTTCACTGATATAGAACTGGCAGAAAGTCAAAACATAGCTAACTTTGAAATAAACGAACAGATTCCTTGGCAAGACACCAAACATAAGATAAACGAATCACCATTGATCAATGGTGGAATTCCTATATCTCCTGGTGAGATAATCACTGCGAATTCAGACGTAATAGTTGGCAGACCTGGATTGGTTAGGCCAAGAATTCCGGCAATCCCCGTGAGAGATATCAACGACGTACCCATAGATATGAAACCGCCACCAGAGCAGTTCCAGCACGCCGAAAGCAACCATGTTCCGATTAGACACCCTGATTATCCTATGAAACCTCTTGAACATTTGAGACATAGAGAGCCTGCAAGACACCCAGAGCATCCGGTTCATCCGATAATCCACGTCCCAAATAAGGATGATTATGTTGGACCACCACCACCACCAAACTTCGAGAAGAGAATTCCTCTGAAGCCAGAAAAACCTATCCATCCGATCGTTCATGCTCCCAATAAGGATGATTACGTTGGACCTCCGCCTCCCCTGAAGGTCCAGTCGAATAGAAACGAGTATATACCTTTAGCGGCTCCTCCTGCCAATCAGGGTGACCAGTTCTACCAAGTTAACGAGCAAGTCTTAGTGGATAACGCACAAGATTCAACACCTAACGAATCAATTCAAAAACAAAACATCCAACCAGCAGTTGTCTTGGGAACACCTTTAAATGAAATCAAGCCATCCCTCATATCCCGACCGTTAGGATTGCCGGAAGTCATTGAAAGGTCAACTGGGCAACCTTTACTGGTTAACATTCAACCATCACAAGTTGCATTCGTGAACATACCGCATAATAGAACTACAGCTTTGATATACGGCGGTTCAACAGAACCACACAAGAGTGGACAGTACTTCGACGATCCTTCTCCATACGCTGAACCGGAATTTTCCGGTATAGAAAGTTTCAGTAATGGTGTGCCTCAATTTGCCTCGGTATACAATCAACATCTAGAAAAAGGGCAACAACAAGTCAGTGGTGTGATCAAAGTTGACCCACACCCTGTGAATCAAGCTCCTTCCACAAATGACGTTAATAAAGTTGTTATACGACCTTCCAAACCTGGCGATTTTGTCAATAACGTATACTTTGATAGCAACATGAACAATAAAGACGTAAAAATCAACGCTCCTCCGATTTCCTTTGGCGCCATTCAAAAGGATAACGAGTTTGATGGTTACATCATACGGCATGAAATGCCCAGTCCAAAGTTGCCAGTTGAGAAGCACAACCAAATTAGGTTTCCTAATGATAGGCCGAATACTAATTATGCAGTTGTTCATAGTGGAGATGTTCCTAATAACGCTTATTTTGAAAACAACCAACATCAAGGACAAAATAATCAATATCATGGACAACATAATCAAGAACAATCATTCTCTGGCCAATTTGGTGGACAACCTAATAAAAACACATTAAAACAACAGGAACAAAGTCTAATTTACAACGTACAAAGTAATAACTTTTACAATAAACAACACGGAGATCAATCGAATATTTTCAGCACTTCAAATTTCTATAGCCACCATGAAGATATCGACAATTCAAATCATCCGGTGTCTAAACCGGTTAATAGGCCACAAGAAATAAATTCTCAGAATCTACAGCAGCATCTGTTTGTTCATGACCATCGTCAAGAAAATAATAAACAACCACATGTCCACAAGAAACCGAATGTCATAAACGTTGATCACGCCAATTACCATAATGGGCATGTGCATCAAAATTCCGGTCTTTCAAATGAACAATACTCGGGTCAAAATCTTGCCACGAATAGACCAGGCCTTCCTAAGGAACATTACGGGAGACCTCAACCTAATACTAACTACAAGAAGCGACCGAGGCCAAGACCTCAACGTCTTAGACCTAAACCGGATATACCCAACTACATGATTCCTCCACCGCTAACATCTCATGATACATTTGATAAAAACATCTTTAATCAATTCAATACTAAATATGAAAGGCATCCCTCAACAACACCTATCACAGTCCTACCCCCTGGAAAAGATGCGTATAAGATCAACGTGGTCGATTCTAACAATGATGACTTTGATGATGACCATGGCGGTGATATAAACGATGCTGGTGAGGTCATACAAGAGTCCAATGCTAGACCACTGAGACCGGGACAAGTTCCCATTGAAATTTTGAAGGCGAAAACATCAACAACTACTCAAACACCTTTGACGGATCAAAATAAAGCGAAGGTTAATAGAACAAACGACGTGGTATTGCAACCACCGCAGCTTGTGATGCCTGTTGTTCGTCCAGAGAATCACCAAGGCAACCAAATTATGTTCCACGAGTTTGACGATGCAAATCTCCATACTCGACCTGGTAGCGGTACAGTTTACATAAGAACAAATCTATCTGTTACACATAAAAATCCAATGGATGTTGGTGTTTACATCCACACTACGACGATGAGACCACGACCTACAACGAGAAGGTATCATACTACTTTGAGTTATATTTTGAATTCCCGCGCAACGACCACGCAAAGACCCATAACGCATTTCGTGGAACATAGAAGGAATTTCACCAAGAGGCCCATACATAACAAACGACCATTTGTTACTTCCTTGCCAATCGATACCAGATTTTCAACTCATAGACCCTTACTACATGTGGAACCGATTGAGATCAACAATCTTGGAACTCAAACTGAGGAACCATTCAATCCAGTATACGTCAAGACTTCTCAAGATAGTACTGGTTTTATTTTGTCAAAGAGCGAGCACAGTAGTACAACTAAGTACACAACTACCACCGCTGAACCAACAAAATCTGTAAGAACTACAGACAGATCTACTACAAGAATTACAATGACCAAAACAACAACTTCCAAGCCAACTACACCAAAATCAACAACACCAACCTTGTCAAAAACGACGGTAAATGAGGTATGGAAAGATGTTGACTTGAATGAAGGTGAGGTTCCCCCAACAATCAAAGATAATCGTACAGTTGACTTGGAAGTATTGAAGCCACCTCCTCCTCAAGTAATTCAAGCACCTGATACAAAGATGCATCCACCTAGGATAGAGATCAACTCTCCTAGTGGGGAAATTTACAGAGTACCTAACTTGAGCAGTCCAAAACCGGTAGATCTAGATTCTTCAAGCAGTACCGTTAAGCCATTTGTACCAAAACCATCAGAAGAGATGGTGCCTCCTCCTATAACAACGGAAGAAGTTGTAGGAATGAGCCCACCGCCGATTACAACACACAGGCCATTGTACAAGTTTAAAGTGACCACTAGCAAGCCATATTTTGACGTTGATGGTAAAATAACAACTTTGAGAACCAGGAGACCTCAGACTAGAAGACCGGTGGTATACAAGGCAACAGAAACAACTAGAAATCCTGCTTATAACTGGCAGTCGAATGTTGTTTTTGTAAGAAACAGTACTGAAAGGCCTACAACTACCACGGAAAAGATTGTTGATAGTTGGATGTTCAATAAATTTGATGTAAGAGAAAATATTACAGACGGTATTGTACATGAAGTGACGACTAAACATTATATTGAAACGACTAAATATAGAACGAGCACAACTAAAAAACAGAAGACCACAACTGAAGAATCGGTGGTAGACTCGGTAGAAGAAGAGAATGTCAATGTTGAGATAGTTACTAAAAATCGTACGAAGGAAACTTCGAACACCGTCCTGTCGAAACCTGTTCAGTTATCGTCCAGTCGTACGCGAGTGATAGCTGAGACGGCGACACCGAGTAAAGTAGATATTTTGTCAACGTACGTTGAAAATACCATTCATAACATCAAAGACATCGAGATTGAGGGTTCGATGCGACCATCATTCGATAAGACGCAGATTCCCACAAAATCATTGGATACAACTCCCAGCGTTACTTTCAACGGGCAAACCGAGAGCATCATCAATAGTTCTCCTACGACCTCGATGACCGAGATCACCCATTATGGCACTTACAACCCTAATAGTGATGATCGACGAACTCGAATAGCACCAACAAGGAGACCGATAAAGACGGTTATTAACAAAATCATTTCAATACGACCTGTATCCACCAAACATGTCACTCACACCATTCTAACAACTGTAACGGTAACGGAAACAAAAGTAGTGCATACTTCAGGAGGTCCACCATCGACGATGACGACTGTGATCACCAAAACAGAGACAACAACAAAAGTAGAAATATCCACATTGTTGAAACCAACCAGTATTACAGAAACCAGAACTACCACAATCAATCAGTTCCCTCCTACGTTATACCCACCTGGTGTCAAATATGGCCAAATCTATCCATCAATGGTAGCACCATCCTTATCAACGACTATTTACGAAGACGAAGATGATGACAATCAATTCATCATAACACAAACAGATCTTCCGCCTAAAGAGGAATATGAGAACGATTCCTTCATGATTGTGCTGACCGATAAGAATAAGGGTAGCATTCTGCATGAAGACGAGGCTCCAACTAGGGATGAAATGCTGGAGACTAACAACGTTGATCAGATACAAGTTGGCGGATTCTTGGTACCACATCTTCCATCTCTGGAAATACCAAATCTCCAAAGAGACAAATGTAACCCTGAGTGTAGGGCTTCGAAGAACGAGTTATGCCAGAAAGCTGAAGGACTAATGAGATGTGTCTGCAGACCTGGATTCGCCAGGATGTTCCCCGACCACCCATGTAAACGTATGTATATTTATTTAGATTGGTGACTTCCGCGGTCCGAATCACTTCTAGATTTCCGGGAGAAACACTTGCACTCTGTTGCAAGAGGCATCTTCAGGACGTAACAGTGTGAAAGGGTGAGGTTTGAGTATTTATATGTACCTGGCGCAGGCGCCTGTGCAAGTAGTCAAACTATTGGTTGGGAGGGCGGTTGGGAGTAGCTGTGATTGGCTGTGGTCGTAAAAGTGCTTTCCAGCTGTGATGTAAATGCCAACCGGTATCTCTATTGAGATCGGAGGGATGTTTAAAGATTTCGATTTGTGCTCAGCAAGTGAGGGTACATATAAATACCCTCACCCTTCCACACGCACACACGTTCATTCTCTTCGTAACTTTCTTACTGTTACGTCCTAAAGATGCCTCTGGCAACGGAGTGCGAAACGTTGACTACTTTATCGTCGTTGACGCGGTTTTCTCCCGGAAATCTAGAACGTACGTATATTTGTTCGATTGAAAAGTAACTGATTTAGATATTAATAAAGCGATGTTATTACAGCAACATACACGTACACACTTTACATTGGCTTGGACCGAATTGGAAAGGAACAACTACGATATAAGGGCACTCTAGCAAACCATAATAGCACGGACTATCTTAGGTTGGCCTCGTTGACCCAGGAGGGTCTTCATAGGATGGTAATGCAGTCAGACTTGAGGGATATCTATCACGGTGTCAACATCAATGGATTTGAAACTGACGTCAAGGGAACTTTACTAAACAACTTCAATCTTCAATTGTCAGACAATACTGATAAGAACAGATTGATGGAAATCTTCAAGAGATACCTTAGAAACAACAACTATAACCTGGGTGGCACAGACTTATACGCTTCGCGTGACACACTAGACCGACTTCAAGCTGACGATTTCAACGAATGCTCGAACAGGATCTACCACGATTGTTCAGAGTTTGCTCATTGTTTCAACCTTCCTGGGACATACACTTGCAGTTGCAAAGAAGGATTTGCTGATCTTTCAGAGAATATCTTGTATCCTGGCAGAATTTGCTCTGCAGAACTCATCGGTTGCGATAAATGTAACTACCACGGCACTTGCTATGACAGAGGAGAAGACAAAGTAATATGCGAGTGCTTCCAGTGGTACGCGGGCGAACATTGTCAAATAAATCTCAAAGGTAAGACCGTAGATGTCTTTAGAATTTCATAAAACTAATAACGCAATTTTTAGTATTACTGATTGGTTTGGTAACACTGGGGACCATTCTGTTGGCGCTACTCTTGGTTTGCGTGATTTTAACATGCTGCAGAAGGAAACCCAAAGCTTCCAGTGTAGCAACTGGCTTGAGTTTCCTTCCGCAAAGGGTCCAAAATAGGCGAGGTACCATTGATAGGAGAGCTATGATCCAAGATACCAGTTCTGAGAGTGGCCAGTCTGAGAACAATACATTACCATACGTACCCAAGGTAATCTTGTAATAAATATGGTCACATTGATCAATTTGTATCACATACCAAATTCATCCATATCGTTTTTATTTCTCAGAAACCTAAGAAGTTGAAAGGAGCTCTGAAAAAGCCTAAACCAAGAAACGATGCATCAGATGTCGAACAGCAACATACTCTAACGATGCCAGATCAAAAGGATAGATCTTTGACGGTAATGATACCAAGGGCTAAGTACCATCCAGCGCCACCGACGTCTCCGCATATAACACTGACAACGTTTGACAAGAGAAAAACTTCTGCAGCCAGTAGTAACGAGGCTAAATTGCTTAGTTATCTCGATGCTGGACCAGCCCCAGAAAAAACTAACCATCAGCGTAAGTACAGCACTGCCCACAGTGAATCCTACATAGAAGAAAAGCCTGTCACTCGAAAATCGTCAGGTATGTTTCATTTTTTACATTGGTATATCAAAAATATGCACAATTACTATCTAGGGGCTTTGATATCTGCCGGATTTGAAGTTTCTGCCACGGTGGTGGGAAATAACATGGGTACATTGGGTACTATAGCTACCACATGTGGCACAGAAGCTGATAGAAGTGAAAATGCAACGCTAATTCAGAAAATAAGCGCGGACTTGTTGTCCGATACTGACACAAGGTCGCAATTCAACACTTTGAGGAACGCCATATTGTGAGTAATTCTTTAGACTTCGCGGCTATGTTTTCATTCTTTCTCTAATGTAGGGATGACGTCATTGAGGATCCAATGGTCAACTGGATGGATACCCGAATTACGTAAGTGAAATCTTAAAAATGTAAACAGTTGTTCTTTATTTGAATTGCTGAGTGTATACGAGTATTAGCTTGTCAAATTGTCCGAGTACACACGAATTATATTCGGGCTTTGTCGCCACATGTACTAACAAGTTTGAGACAAAATGGCGGATGAATACCGACCAGTTTTTCAATGAATAAATAATTAAATATTGCTTTTCATAGGACTGTATCAGAAGCAAGATCGTACGACGAAACGACAATTCATCCTCCGATGAAGTCTTTTAGAAACTACGACTCGAAGCCTTCTTCGCAGCATCACAACGACGTAGGATAACCTCAAAGTAATAAGTAGTATGTTTCTATCATTGGTTTATTCTAGGAGGCCAATACGATGGCGGAGCGAGATCTAGGCTCAACGTTCCTGCTACCTCATACACACCTGTACAAACCAGGAGGAGTAAGTCACGATACCTAACCTCAAATTTTGAGGTTATGATTTTATTAGTTTTTCGTGGAATTGAAGTGGTTTTGTTGTTTGTTAATTAATTTTTGGTGTTTTTTTTTCTTTTTGTTATAGGGTAGTGATATATCAGGGTTTGAATCGTTGTAGCAGGACGGTGTCTTGCTGATGTGATCGCTCCCAAGCATTCCGAAGTGCCTTATCTTGTGTGCCTGTGTTATTTATTTGTAAGAAGGACTTATATGTTGTTTATTTCTTGTACACTAACCCCATGATGATGAAAAAATGTACGAATCTTGGCCATATATTGTGAAAATCGAAGGAATCTTTTAACGATTTTCTGTAAATAAAATGAAACACTTTAACCTGGTAACGGACATAATATAGACACAGAGTGTGAATGTTTTTTTTGTAAATATGTGTACGTTTCTAGTTATTTTTATTATTGTATTGTATAATGTTATTATTTATATTTTTAATTGTATTCTGGTCTGACTTTTAATATTATTTTTTTAAATATACACTTTATAATATTACTTTGTGTCTTATTCAATATACATATGAAAAAAAAATTAAAATGAAAGGGTTAGTAAGTTTTTAACAAAATACAACCGGCGCCTCCACCATATTGGCTTCGAAATAGCGACATACCACATTCAAATCAAAGTGGCGACTTTCCTACTAATACCCGACAAGGAAAGTATTGTCATCGACTACCTGCAGTTATATTGAAACCACCTGCTGTTTTATGGCATCTGGTTTTTGATAATTAAATTCTTTTGAGTAATAAACTGTAACATTCCTGACCTAAGACAAGTTTATTATGTATTTATATCAACTACCTGCTGTTGTTACTGAAACCACCTGCTGTTTTATGGCATCTGGTTTTTGATAATTAAATTCTTTCTAGTCATAAAAGACATCTAGTTTTAAAACACAACATTCCTGACCTAAGACAAGTTTATCATGTATTTATATCTACTACCTGTTGTTGTTACTGAAACCACCTGCTGTTTTATTGCATCTGGTTTTTGATAATTAAATTCTTTCTAGTCATAAAAGACATCTAGTTATAAAATACAACATTCCTGACCTAAGACAAGTTTATTATGTATTTATATCAACTACCTGCTGTTGTTACTGAAACCACCTGCTGTTTTATGGCATCTGGTTTTTGATAATTAAATTCTTTCTAGTCATAAAAGACATCTAGTTATAAAATACAACATTCCTGACCTAAGACAAGTTTATCATGTATTTATATCTACTACCTGCTGTTGTTACTGAAACCACCTGCTGTTTTATTGCATCTGGTTTTTGATAATTAAATTCTTTCTAGTCATAAAAGACATCTAGTTATAAAATACAACATTCCTGACCTAAGACAAGTTTATCATGTATTTATATCTACTACCTGTTGTTGTTACTGAAACCACCTGCTGTTTTATTGCATCTGGTTTTTGGGAATTAAATTATTTCTAGTCATAAAATACAACATTCCTTGACCTAAGACAAGTTTATTAGGGATTACCTGCTGTTTTATTGCATCTGGTTTTTGGGAATTAAATTCTTTCTAGTCATAAAATACAACATTCCTGACCTAAGACAAGTTTATCATGTATTTATATCTGCTACCTGTTGTTGTTACTGAAACCACCTGCTGTTTTATTGCATCTGGTTTTTGATAATTAAATTCTTTCTAGTCATAAAAGACATCTAGTTATAAAATACAACATTCCTGACCTAAGACAAGTTTATCATGTATTTATATCTACTACCTGTTGTTGTTACTGAAACCACCTGCTGTTTTATTGCATCTGGTTTTTGATAATTAAATTCTTTCTAGTCATAAAAGACATCTAGTTTTAAAATACAACATTCCTGACCTAAGACAAGTTTATCATGTATTTATATCGACTACCTGCTGTTTTATTGCACCTGGTTTTGATAATTAAATTCTTTCTAGTGTAAAGGAAACAGTTTCATACAAGGTAAAGAATAAGTGACAAATGTTCTTAAAACTGTTCTTAGAAAACTTTATTCTGAACATAAACAAAACATAAGAACAATCAGGCAATCTACCAATCGCTTGCTTTGATATCTTCAATGATATCCTCCTGGAATTTACCGCCATCATCATCATCTTCAAGGACAACCTTTCGCCGTTTTGCGTTGACCGCCTTTCCCCCACGTTTACCACGCTTTGGCTTAACCTCTGCCTCTTGCTCGTCCCCCTCACTCTCACTATCGCTAGGGAACAGCTCAATTTGCCCTTTCTCATTCCTCTTTTTCTCTTCCAACGTTTTATTCTTCTTAATAACCGGCAAATTATAATCTCCAATTATATCATTCCTAGTAGCCTCCTTGTTCTTCTTAGCATTCCTCACTTTACTCCACGATTCGTAGAATTTACTCAATGGTGTTCCTCTGTTCTTAATCGTCGTTTCCCAAGCGTCAATCTGTTTCGAATCCCTCAGATCAAACTGTATGTTTTTCCGTTCTTTTAGGATAAATTTAGAGTTTTCTTCAATTTTTTCCATGATTTGTCGCATTTTCCTACAATAACTTGCCACGGAACACGCTTTTAAGAACTGTTTGAGTTGCATTATGGAGAATAGACTCAAATCCGGGAACGCTAGCGAATTTGATTTCGATGATAAATATTCTAAGAGCATTCCATAAACTGTATCGATCACGGTATCTTTGAAACCGTTCTCGGTAAGTTGCGATTTCGACAGACGCAATAAGCAAGTGAAATGCAAAGGTTTCATCGAAACTTTCTGGTGTTTCTTGTTGAAGTCGTACGTCGTTAACACCTCAAGAATAAACGGTAAAATCGGTATAAAAACACCGGTATTATTCGAAAGATCCATCAACGTCTGCGTAATGTGGAATCTCAACGGAAAATACTGCGTTGTGGGGATCAATTTTAAGGTCCCCACGGAGACTTGTACAAACGGATACACCAACGGCTTCAACTGGGGCTTATTATAAGACACCGACAACAGATTTCCCCATAATCTCAACGAATTAATAAACTGCCAATTGTAAACAGCCTGAATATTCTCTTTCTTTTTCATGGTGATGGCGTTCCTCAAATGAATGGCCAGTTGACGAATATACAAGAATACGTGTTGATATGAGACGTTTACGTCTAACATGAACATCTCCACCAAGGAGCGTCGCATAAAATTGATTCCCGGTAGGGAATTTGTGCTGACGAATTTCGAGTTTCTGACGTAGGTCAGGTGCATCATTTTCAAGATGGAATCGAGCAGGCTCTGTTGTTGATTGCTCGTAATGCGGAGAATGCAAAGAAAGGCTACGACGCGGACCGAATCGTCGGCTGTACCCCAAAGATCCGTTAACTTTCGAAGTGTTGGTTTAATGATGTTCCCATATGAGACTAACATGGGGGCCATGTAATGTATGTGTTTTAGGAGGACTGTGAGTATATTTGATGATGTAACACCGGTCAAAATCTATAAGAAAGTAAAAATGTAACTATAAATTTTATGGAAAAAAAAAAAAAACAATAAATTTTATGAAACTTGCTTTGGACCTTAGAAAAGGACTGTCCTGAATAAAAATACCATAGAAAACCACATACAAAACGTTTTCTTAATTTAAATTTGTGGTTCTTTAATTCTTTTATTGTTAATTTCAGAATTGTGTAATACGCCTCATGGTTTCGAATGATAAAAAAATTCAAATTACGTTGAATATGGACGATAATTTATAGCGTTATTTTAATTTGAAATCTTTGAATAAAAGCTTTTAAATATATTAGGCACTTTTAGTTAACTTTATTTAAAATATTAATGGATTACCATTATCTCAAAAACTTACTACAGAAATATACAGGTAACATACCTTTAACAAGTCTGCAAAATATCCTCTCAGCAAAGCCTTAATCTTAACAAACTTCTTGCACTTGTGAGGGGGCTGTTTAGATCCAGGTGCAATTCTCAAATATCGTCGCAGGGCAGGTCCCAATTCCAGCACGCAAATCTGAATAATTCCGTTAAACACGGAAGATCCTACAAGCAAAAAATTACCACCAAAACACCAAACAAAACTACTATAAAACTAACCATCAACTTTATAAAAAGTAACCTCGTCTTCCTCGGCATTTGTAACCCTAAGCACTGCGGCATGGAATGCCCTAATTAGCGTGGTGATTGTCTGATTTGTTTTGTCGGTTTGTATATCGGCTTGCCAAGTTTTCAGCATTTTTAAGGTGATGACCCTTTCATCCTTCGATTCTTTTGTGTCATCTTCAAAATCGCTTTCGTCGCTTGCAATTTCCAAGTCACCCGGCGCTTGATGTGCTTTCTCCTCGTCATCATCAGCGTTGTCATCATCGTCGTCATCGCTTCCGTCTGAGACGTTAAAATCCAACAATTTCTTATCGTTTGCTTGTAAAAAATCGAAAAACTCAGGATCTGTCTCTTTCAATTTTGCTAGGGACTGTTTATGGGACTCGATATTATCGTCACTGCCATCAGAATCTTCATCGTTATTGTCATTTTCGTTTTCTTCGTCTATTTGTGCTTCACTTTCTTCATCGACTTCTACTTCACTTCCTTCTTCCATTTCTATTTCACTCTCTTCGTCCATTTCAAGTTCTTGGTCCATGTCTAAATCACTATCATCATCTTCTTCAGTATTCTTTGGCTTTATTTTAAAGTTTTTCTTTCCCATGTTTGATAAATAAGCGCACACGTGAACACACAAACAAAATTGTGAGGATAACTAACCCTAAAAACTTGACATGTGCCAAATGATAATGAAGTTAGATGTAGACACCGTTCACAAACAAAATCAAACTTCACAGTTGATCATCATATCACCGCTCTAAAAAATGTCAATGCAACAATTAATGTTAGAACTTAATATTACATTACATTTCATCCTTCGCTATGATATTAAAATTAATAAAGCATAAAAAGTTAATTATAATCAACATTTCCTACCAAGTAGTTCCACCGTTATTTACCTTAGGCGCTAGTGTCGAGTTAAATGTCAGTCGCCAAATTAAAAACCACCACAAACAAATTATGTAATATAATATTGTTTCCTGCATATTTAATTTGATTTTCTCTTTTCCAAAACGACGGAAGAAATGATCTAACGGTTTGAGACATACGATGTAAGTGTGATATTCGAAGAAATCCGCACAATATGTAATGTCATGAATTAATAAAATGACCACGTACAAATATTAAGGTGCTAAATGGTTTCTGTAAGCTTGAGATACTGGCATTATAACCACATTGTGTTGGTTGCTGCAATAATAGTGAGCGGAGCTTTGTTGTTGCACTTATGTCGACTGTACAACATAAACCAGACCAATTTAAGAATCTCATCGTATAATAAAGACGTAAGTTTAACCGTCATTTTGTTCTAGTGATGCTTATAAATTTGGGTGTTATTTTAGCTGGAAGATCTAATGCACAAAATGAACCACGTCCGGAAATTATCCAAGTCAAATTTTGACTTACTTCAGAAAATAGAAAACATCGTTCGGAATGGTACTGTTAAAAGTTTACACAAAATTAGCTGACAGCCAGTTTTCAGTAGAATATCTAAACAAGAATCTCAATTAATCGAAAGGATCTGATGCACTCAAATGATTTTAATTTAGCTTAAAAGTATTAATTTTTGTTAAGCGTTTTTAATGTTAAATATTACCCGCTTGAATTTGAGATATGTTGAACTGTCTCGAAAATGTTACAAATTGAATTAGATAACTTTCAATACTTATACAAAGAAGTGGCCAGTAGATTTTTTTTATTGATAGTTTAGATCAATAACAAGGAGCAGATTTTCTGTAATAATTTTGTTAAAAATATGAACCACTAACTAGATGCCAGAAATCTACATTTGATATTTTCAGAAGTAAAGTAAAAAATAGTTATTTACACTTTTGGGCAAAATTAATATGCACTGGATGCACAACTATAGCGCAATCTTTTGGCTAAATTTTGTACCCAGCACATAGAAAATCTGTTCCTCAATTATTTTTAATTAGAAGCAAGCAAAAGCACAAACTTAGGAAAATGTATACTGTTTTTATACAAATATAGTTATTTAGTTATAGAGTTTTATACAATTGTGGGTTAATTTTTATAGATATATATTTTTGTGTTAATAAAGAAGCAACTAACATTTTTGTTATATGTACATTTTTATTGAAAATTGTCTTTGTTATTTTTAGATGGTTGAATATAATGATTTTGCATTTTGTGCAATTATGACCAAACCAATTGGAGTAGAAGTTATTATTATGCATCATTTGTTTTTTGTTCAATTATCACTTATTTCCGGGTTTCCGCTAGGATGTGCATTATACCCTTTTAAATTACTTATTAAAGCGGATTTTTCGTCAATAATACCTACCTTGCTCATGGCATAACTTTCTTTCATTCAAATCATAACCAAACCAAATCTTTTTAATGATTAATGCGATAAAATAGTTTTAACCCCACTGTGACGTCACGACTCCGCTGTAGAATAACACCGGAGTCATTATTCATTAAAAAGATTTGGTTTGGTTATGATTTGGATGAAAGAAAGTTAAGCCATGAGCAAGGTAGGTATTATTGACGAAAAATCCGTTATGCCTTAAGCAAGATAGTTATTACTCACAAAAAATTTTTTAATTAGTAATTTAAAAGGGTATAATGCACATCCTAGCGGAAAACCCATAAGTCATAATTAAATATGAAGCAAACTCATGACATTCTATCGTCTAAAAGCAACATAAGCAATTTTTAAATAAATCTCTTAAACTAAAACAGAGAAGATAATATTCAGGGTTAATTAATCAATTTATTTCTTATCTACGAGTGTATAATAATAATTTTTATCCAAACTGATTTAGGGTAAAGTTTACTTTACGGTACGGAAAAATTTTGTGATATAGTGTGTTCTAGTTGAAAGTTGGTGTTTTAAAAATATGAAAACAGAAAAAAAAGACTTGGGAAAGAGAGATTGACTATACCACAAAATTTTTCTGTAAAGTAAACTTTACCCTAGAAATTTAATTATCTAAGCTCAAACACTGAGGATTTTCTTTGAAAATCCCCTTGTTTTCAAGAACCCCATGCGGGGCGCAAATCCACGGATCCTTGGTGATCCTCTGCCATTCAAATAACTTCTTTTGCAATTCTTCGAAAATTTCCTTATACAGCGAACTATCCGCCACATTATTTAATTCAACTGGATCCTTCCGTAAATCGTACAACTCCCACTCTGGCCTATTGTAGTATGTCTCCAAGGTTTTAAACCACGGTAATGGATCCTTAGACCTGGTTCTATTCAAAATATCCTACAAACAACATGTTAAAATAGTTTTAAACTAAGTAGAGCACAGTGACATATGCAACCAATTATACCGTATATTCGGTTGCATACACAACTGTGCTCTCCTTGCTTTGAAACATCTATACATAACAGAATAATTAAATATTTGTAACAGTAAACCTGAAAAGTTGGAGATACATAAAAATCTTGATCAATCGGGAAGGAGGCTTTATAATTCAGGTTGTGTATAAGTTTATGCCTTTTAGTCCTGACTGCACGCATGGGATAATACATCGTAACCTCATGCAGATTATGACTCGCGTAAACAGCTTCTGAACTATAATTTTTTGGCTCTACAAAGACATTGCTTATTTTCTTATCAATTTAAAGCGATTATTCCCACCTTCTATTAATAAAGGAAGTAAACTACGACCAGTCAGAACAGATTTCTTCTCAACTTCATTGGTTTCTATATCACCCTCTTCTATTTCTGAATCATCAATTCCGTACCAATCCAAAACCGTTGGAACGATATCCAACAAACTAGCCAAAGAATATGTGACCTTATTTCTTCTCTCTTTATGAATCGGAGACGATATAAACATCGGTTCTTGCATTCCCGAATCGTACAAGTTGGTGCGTCCGTTAGGAAACGGAATGCCGTTATCGGAGCTGTATATCACTAACGTATCGTCTTCGTGGCCCGCATTTCTTAATTCCTCCAGTAATAATCCAACTCCTACAATAAAATTGATTTTTTTTTTAGTTTTAAACTAAGAAGATCACCGTGACATATGCAACCAATTATACCCAGTGTGTGGTTTATAAAGTGACCCAAGTATATTTGGTTGCATATACAACTGTGATCTTCTCAGTTTGAAAGATCTATAACCTTGATCAAGTCGTGAAATTGTTGTGTATTGAGCGGCCAGATCCCTGCGGGCTGGTTCTGTGTCAGGAATAAAATAGGGTATATCAATTTCATCCCATTGGTAGTAGATTGGCTGCCAGTCGGGTATGGTTCCCATATTTACATCACCGTTACCGAAACGCTGGCAAAACTCGCCGTATTCGGGGTTTGTGTGGCCGCAACGATGGGGGTCGTGGAAAGCAACATACAGAAAGAATGGCCTATAAAATTATAGATGTTTCAAACCAAGTAGAGTATAGTTGTGTATGCAACCAAATATACGTGTATAATTGGTTGCATATGTCACTGTGCTCTACTTAGTTTAAAACTACTCTAAGTTTGTATTGATGATGAGAAATTCGAATCAAATAAAGGAAATTGCTTAAAAATTTGGAAATAAAAGGTGAGACTTACTCAGTCGAATTATTTAAGAACTCCCTAGCAAGTAACTTTATCTTAGTAATATTTCTCCCAACCTGTAGAATGGAATTATTCTCCTCTGTCTGTTCGTAATCAAATTTATACACGGAGCTTGGACCTACGTGCTTCTTTCCAATTATACCAGTTCGAACGCCACGGTTTTTTAAAATACTAGGCAAACTTTTAACATTATCGAATGAGTCAAAGTGATTTTCTGCCTGGTGGAGTCCGTACATTCCATTTTGGTGCACAGGCATTCCTGTTAATAACGCAGAACGACTAAAATTCATTATTAATATATACTGTGTTACAACAAGCGTTACTTTTAGGCTTACCTCGGAGAACAACTGCTTACGGATGTAAAAGCATTGTTAAAGATTAGGCTTCTCTTAGCTAAAGCGTCTAAGTTCGGTGTTTGGCATATTCTGTTTCTGTAAGCACCCATTTCAAATCCACCATCGTCCGCTGAAAAAAGAAAATTTAAATTTGGGACATGCGGTGCCATCTAGTTGGGATTAAAGATAACTCTTATCAGTGGTAATTCCGCAACATAACCTCACATTTCGCCGGAAAAGAACTACGTTGGCTAAATTTAGCTGATGCAAGTATTGCATTTATTACCTATTATCAATAGCGTATTTCTCTTCGTATCTAGAAATTTATCTGCAGCTGCAGTCAGCAAGAGAAGTTGAAAAACAAGCAGCGATTTGACCTCCATTCTAACATATGTGAGACTGAATTATTTGTAAATATTTTGAATCAATGTTTCTATTTTAGATTGGAAATGTCGAAAAAACGGATTTTGTGTTTATTCGATGTCGATGGGACGTTAACAAAACCAAGACAGAGCATCGATCCACAATTTAACCAGTACCTAATGGAGACCGTAAAAAATTTGTGTTCCCTGGGAATAGTTGGAGGCTCAGATTTTAAAAAGATCTCCGAACAAATGAATGGAGATGATGTTATCAATAGATTTGATTATGTCTTTAGCGAAAATGGACTTGTACACTTCAAGAAAGGCAAAGAAGGTGAAAGACAGACGATACAAAAATTTGTTGGTGAAGAAAAACTGCAAGAATTTATTAATTTCTGCTTGTATTACTTATCAACGATAACTTTACCAGTTAAAAGAGGTACTTTTATCGAATTTCGATCCGGAATGTTGAATATTTCCCCGATCGGACGGTCTTGCTCTCAACAAGAAAGAGACGATTTCGAAAAATACGACAAAGTCCATAATATTCGAAAAAACATGATCGACGTCATACAAGAAAAATTTCCTAACTTTGGCTTGACGTACAGTATAGGTGGACAGATTAGTTTTGATGTCTTTCCCAACGGATGGGACAAAACATACTGTCTGCAGTTTTTAGAAGACGAAGGTTTTGATGAAATTCACTTCTTTGGCGACAAAACATATCCCGGTGGCAACGACCATGAAATATACACGGACAAGAGAGTCATTGGACATAAAGTTACCGGACCTGAAGATACTAAAAACATACTTGATAATTTGATTAAAGAATATTTTTAAAAATGTATATTTTCCATTAAATTTATTTATTATAGCAAGAAATGTGTTTTATTTTTGCTTAAAATTGGTAGATCATACACATTTAACTTTAAATCAACTCTAATATAACAGTTCTAACAAACAAATGATAAGGAAAAACAAGTGAAAGGAGGTCTATTAATATAACCTCAATTTATTTTCGGTCAAACTTTGAACTTTACAACCTTAAAATACCTATTCTAACCTCAACCTTACGTGCATGTCTTTAGTTTAGTGATAAAATTTTATGTAACAACAATGGCCTTACTAAGAAATTTCTCTAAGCTCTACAAAATAGGAAACAACACTCCAATATTCTACAGAAAATTCTCCGACAAATCCAACAAGGACTTAATCGTTCAAACGTTGAAGGATCAAGATTTCGGAATTGCAGTTTTCGGTTTAAACCGAGCAAAACAAAAAAATTCCTTCAGCACCAATCTAGTACGTGAGCTAACAGAAACGTTACAAGATGTGGCCGTCGATAACACCATCAGAGTTTTAATTATCCGTAGTTTGGTTCCTGGAGTTTTCTGCGCAGGTTGCTACAAAACATTATAATTCTCCCGTAATAGTCGACTGTAATAATTATTATTATCCGCAGGTGCTGACTTGAAAGAACGTGCCACAATGACCCAACAGCAGGTATCAATTTTTGTTACTGAACTAAGAGGATTAATGAGCAAAATACATAATTTACCAATACCGGTCATTGCAGCTTTAGATGGTCTTGCGTTAGGTAACATAAAGAAAAAATTTAAAAAAATAAGTTAGTAATTATTTAAATTTTGCTTATTTAGGTGGTGGTTTAGAACTAGCTTTAGCTTGTGATATTCGAGTAGCCTCATCGAGTGCCAAATTAGGATTAGTAGAAACAAAATTGGCCATAATTCCAGGCGCAGGGGGTACCCAACGCCTCCCAAGATTAATAAATCCAGCAGTAGCAAAAGAACTAATTTATACAGCTAGAGTCTTGGATGGATCTGAAGGACAAAAGCTAGGTAAAGTATACTACATAACATTTACAGTTGTGCGTATGGAGACAAGAACAATTTTTAGGTATTGTAAATCATGCTGTGGAGCAAAATCAAAATAATGATGCGGCATATTTGAGATCATTAAATATTGCTAGGGAAATCTTGCCCAATGGTCCTGTTGGAGTGAAGATGGCTAAATCTGCCATTAATAAGGGACTAGAGGTTGATTTGAACACTGGATTGTCAATTGAGGAGGCCTGCTATGCTCAAATTATACCCACGAAGGACAGAGTTGAAGGACTTCAAGCATTTAAAGAGAAACGTACCCCAAGATATATCGGAGAATAATAATATTTATTGTACTCAGGGATGTTTATTTTTTTTAAGAGATAACTTTAATAAAGAATATTCTGCATAAACAGTACTCTTTTTTCATGATTTTTTGTGATTTGTAAGAATCAGCAGAAAATCAGGTATTTGGTGGCTGCCCCTAAAGTGCACTGGGGTGGCAGTTAGCTACGAACTAAAACTGATGTCAAAGAATGCTGGAAAAATTGAATTAATTTTAACCAGTAGACAAATTTGGCGGATTTGCTACCTTTACGACTCAAGTAATCTTGTCTAAATCAGGAATATAAATTTAAAGAATAATTGTAACTTCTCAGGAAAGGTTTCCGTACAAAATCTCTAATAAAAACTCAAAATTTAGACCGTTTCTATGGGAAATGTCTCAACTTATTTATGGTGTTTTTTCTTCCAAAAAGCAAGAGGATTTAAAAACAGCAACTGATTGGTATAAAAACCATTTATTCTAAAATATCAACAACAAAAAAAAAACATTTAAAATCTATCTTAAATACATAAGCTAAATGGGTGCAGCTCATAGCTGACAAGACAATAACTAAGAAATTATAAGTAGAAAGCCCGTCTTGTATCGAGAAGAGATCGAACAAGCGCCAAATCCAGTCGTAACAATCTAATAAGGCAATTTTTATTACATAATAAATAGTTTCGTATTATTTACAGTACCGTGAACTTAACCTCATATGTAATGTTAGTTACAAAAACAAAATATATATAGGCAGAGTAGTTTTAAACTAAGTAGAGCACAGTGACATATGCAACCAATTATACCGTATATTCGGTTGCATACACAACTGTGCTCTCCTTGGTTCCAAACATCTATAACCGCTTATAATTATTAATTTACCGTGCAAATGTGCAACCACGAAAAGAAGATTGGTTATATAATTTATTTATTACAGTCAATATGTACATATGGCACTAACAGAGGACTCTACTTATGTACATTGAAATAAATATGGTGGACGGTGAAGAAAAAAAAAAGAGAAAATACTACAGAGATATAATAATAATCACAGTTGTGATAATTACTAATAAAATAAATTAAAAAAGAGAAATTAGGCGTTGTTATTATCTATAATTATTTCTTCTCGGTCTTGTCCTTTTTCTTCCCTTTCTTCTTCTCCTTCTTTTCTTCCGGTTTATCCTCAACTGGTGCTGGAGGGACCGCAGGGTCCCCAGCCTGAGCCGGTTGCTCAACAACTCCTTCCATCTTTTCTTCCTCTTTCTTTTCGGTAGGTGCTTCAACCGAAGCAACTTCCATAGGAGTTACCTCAGCTGTATTAACAACAGACCCACTTCTGGACACTCCAGATACTTCCAAAGACCCTTCAGGTTCAGTTTTCCCCACTTCTTCTTTTTCTTCTTCCTTTTTCTCTTCCACGTTTTCTTCAGGAACTTTATCCGTATCCATCTTATTTTCCTCCTGAGGCGCATTAGCCTTTGCTTCGTTTGCGTTAGCCTTCGCTTCTAGTATTCCAATGCAACCTTCAATGCATTTTATAGCTTCTTTCCTAGCTTGCCTTATATTTTCCTTCCCTTCAGTTTCTATATTGTCCAATTTAATAAGATTCCTAGTTAGCATCTCGTCTAAATAAAGATACTGCTTGTCTCTTGGTTTTCCTTCAAACTTCTCAACCTGATTCATCAATTCAGAAACATCCTTCTGTATATTCTGGATTTGTACAATCTGATCAGGCATTGATGGTTTCGGAGCCTGCTCCGGTTGCTGTTCTTGAGGCGCTTGTTCTGGTGGAGGCGCTTGTTGTTGTTGGAAATTCTGCTGTTGTTGCTTTTGGTAATTCTTCTGCTGTTGCTTGAAGAACTCATCAGGAGTCATCTGGGGTTCCCCTTTATTCAAAAACTGCGTGAAATGACTCGGATTCCTTCCGAAAATCCTCTCAGCTTGCGGAGGCTGCTGCTGCTGCTGTTGAGGTTGGGGTTGACTAGGGGGTGGCGTGAAATTAGCATTTCTTGGCAAGACAGGCTCATCACGACCCTCAACATGGATCGGGATCACTCGTTCCGTCGGTTTCTGAGATTCCGGCTGCGAGGCCCTAGCTCCCATATCACCCCCACCCGCTTGCGTCTGTATAGGGATGTTAATGCTAGACACGAACCTCTGTTGAGCAGGACGGTTCTCCGGAGGGGCAGACATTGATCTTTGACCCCTTTGGTCATCCAACGGTTCCTGATTCTTCCCCAAGTCCACGGTATTACTCTGCTGGATGTTCTGCTGTTTCCTCACCTCCGGATTTTCTTGTTTCGGCACCTCTTGCTCTAAGTTTTCTTCAGGTTTCTTAGCCTCTTGAGGAACTTCTTTTTCTGTGGGTTGTTGTTGAGATTGAGGTTGTTGAGGTTGAGATGGTGCAGGTCCTTCTTGGTAGAAGTCAGGTTCGTCGAAAGTCCTGCGGAATGGAAAACCAAACTCCTCGAATCTGGAACCGAACGGGCGTTCGTGTCGCCTGGCGAATTCCGCGGCCTCCGGGTGTCTGTCGTTGCTTCGTCGTCTACCTCGGAAGGGAAACTCGTTCCCGAAACTCAAATGCTGCGCGAACTCCGGATGCCGCTGCGCAATATCGTCCAGCTGCGTTCGGAAGGAACTTCTGTCGCGGTCGAAGTCGTCGTCGAAGGGAAAACCACTCTGTAATGATACAAGAAATGATGTTAGATATCTTGAGAAATGAGCAATTTGGGTATACCGCAATTTGTTATAGGGAGACACGCTGGTATGACTGTTATAATGGAGGAAAACTTCTTGACATGGGTAATGTGCCTTACTTTGTTTTCGTTGACAGAAAATTTTAAGTTTGAATATTGCCAAAAGAGTCTTTTCAATTTTGACAGTTATGACGGTAATCTGACAGCAAACTAACCAAACCACGAGTACCAATTTAATGTGGAAGTCACTAGATAAGGTTAGAACCCAAAGTTCTAGCTTTTCAAGCATCTACTGGCGCTAGGTGGCGCCACCCACGCAATTTAATATCCAGATTTTACAACCAATTATTACTCTCACTTTTGTTACTACACAATATGATCATAATATTGTTATCCCGAGTTTTAGTATAGTATTTAATATGACATTTAATATCATGTCACGTCAGTGGCACTGACGTTTGTCAAAATCTGCAGAGTCGGTAATCGCAGTTCTCCGACCCACCGCGAGATACCACCACTGTATAGCGCAATATTGTAGAGTTTTATGATGAAACAAGGGTGTACGGCATTCGATTTCCTACCATTGCAAAACATATTTACGGTGTATGTTGGGCATCACGTTAATGCCTACGATTGTGTCTATACCGGAAAGTGGTCAACTTTTCCCCGGAGCAAAATCAGACAAAAATACAAGCTTACGAAGAGTGCAAAAGATTGCCTAAGTTTGACGTATTTATTGAAGCCTAAAAATTAAAATTGGGTACTTGTCGATAACTTTCCAATACTGTCGAATACTTTTTTTGTACACTAGTCAAAACGCCGTGGTAATAAATTTCCAAATTTTCCCAGGAAAACGAATGCCGTTATGCTGTGTATCCGAGGTAGACTTCTACGTTAATAGAAGCTGGCATAGTTCACATTCGAGAATAAAAATCTATAAAAGTAATACAAGAACTACTAAATAAGGTAAGAGAAAAGGTACAATGTTTATTACAATTTCCCATATAAGGCGTTTTGCCTTGAATATAATAAAACCGGGTTAGAAGCGGTTCTCAAAATTTGACAAAATGAAATTACATTTCGAATTAGATACCTACATAAGAACTAAATAATTAATTTATATCTTCTTTATAAATTATAAATTAAAAATGGGAGATGAATAACTTACATCTGTTTCCATCATGGGATGCTTATGTGGAATGTTATCAACTAAATGCGATGTCATAACTATCACAAACTATATCACAAATAAATAAACAAATTCGTATTCTCAAATCTCGCTCGAATTTTCAGTCTACTTGCTCTGTTCGTTCGTTTTCGATAAACTGACGCAGCGCTTCGCAGCGCGCCGTTTAAATCTGAGCGTGATAATCTAGAAAGGTGGGGGAACAAATTTACTAGAACGTTCCCGAAGTTTCGCGAGAATTTCCATGTTTCTACGGACAACCTAGAACCGAATTCGCTACTTTTCGCGTAGGCGAATTGTCGCCTTCGCCTATAATAAGTATTATTTGATTCTGCCGGCCAAATCGGCTTTAGCGAGTAAATAACATAAAAAAAAGAACATGAAAAGTGAATCATCCAATACAAATGCGTCCCGACGTCGGGCCACTGGTTTTTCTGTTTACCATTACGTTGTGGAGTATTTTTAAATTGCAATATTTAACTGACCTGATACCGTCCTGAGAATGTGTTTATAATTACCGAATGATTGATTTTTGTTATGCAACAGATGGAAAAACATGCATGTGAGTAATACTCATTGGTACCTACAGTTGTTAATTGTATTTCACCTTGAAATGATGTACGAGAAGGCACGAATTGCTCTATAAATCTACTTTTTCTACTTTGCACAATGCACACATTGTAACACCGTTTTTAGTAACTTTTTTCTAAGATTGGTGACATTGATATCAAATGCATGTCAAACGAAAATACACATAACCACAAAAGTAAGCACAAACTGATTTTTTAGAATCGCACAAACTGCGAAGTATGTATATTTTTATAAATACTTAAACATGCGTGTTGCATCCTAGGTTTCGTACTACTAGTATATGATGGTATATAATAATTATCAATAATTACTTTTTCACAGATATTTGAATTTAAGTGACAGATGACAGTGTTACCAACGGTTGCACCCATAAATACTCTAGATTGGAATTTTACCTAATATACTTCTAAATTTTTATAAAATTAATGACGCAAAGTAGAAAAAATAGTATATTACACTCGTTTTATAAGACATATTGGCGCATTCGTTCACTCATGCGCCAATTTGACGTCTTATAAAACTTGTATAATCTACCTATACTAATTACGAACTTTCAAGTGTGGGGCGCGTTCAGCGGAATCGCCCATTTTGGCCGACATTTGCGATCGAGTAGCTGCAAAATTGGGCTTTTCGATATTACTTTTGACGCTCGAATTGAAAAAGGACACAATTCCGCGTGGACTGCGCGATATTTTGTAAATTAAATGCGTCAATTTTGAAAAAAAATCACGTTTCTGCACCTGTTCGGGTGAAGGCGAACCTCGAGAAAATGTCACGTGACGTCTAGAAATTCCGACAAGCGGATCGATGAACGTCAAAAATTTACATTTTTTATCCGTTCCTGCCGACCTTATAAAAGCCGCTCGCTCTCATGTCTTACGATAAGATCCCTCTAAATACCCTTCGCAAAGAGTTTTGAGCAAAAAAACGGCCTTAAAAACAATTTTCGATCCAAAAAATCGATTTTTGTCGACCCGTGTTTTGCTGCTATTACCACAGTAACGTCAAACCCGAAACGCCCCCTGCCGGACATTCGTAACAACAGTAACAGATAGCAGATAACCTAAAATGTATCCTAAAATGTCCATATTGCGAATGTGGACAGGTGGGAAGCCTTAACCACATATTTCTAGAATGCCCAATAACTAAAATCGAAAATTTTGACATATACACAGAGCTAGTAATATACTATTTTGTATAGTAATATTAAATTTTGTAGGTTGCTTTTAAAGCTTGTAAGTCTCATAAAAAGGATTGTAAACAGTGTTGATCTTTTTCTGTCATACGTGTTATCAACATTTGTCTTGAATTCATAAAAATAAATAACGTATACAGTAAATTTACATTAGAACCCTGAATAATCTGAAAAACGAACGAACGTTCTGGAATATTCCAGAGTCTGGAAAATCTAGTCAGGTCAGAGAAGCATATCGACCATGATGCCCTCTATACTGTACATAAGTACATATACATAACCGTTTCTTAATAAAATATTTCAATTGTGTTCCCTAATCATTAGGCAGCAAATGATGAGACATAGTAATACCTATTTATTTCTTTGATTTGGCTTACAGACAAAGAAATATCTTGTTCTATACTGGGTTGGTAACAGCCGACAGTAAATACATATATAAATTGATAAGAAACCTTTGTGGTGGAGTGGAATTTTTGTTCTTTGGGTACTGCCTTGAACAAACTCTCCCATTTCTTCTATTAGATTTATCATAATTAGAGAATCAGTATCAGTGAATCACTTGCTGTTTTCACCATTGCATGGTCATTCTTTAAGTATAGGTAAGTAAATAGGAAGATGACGGATTGACAATATTTACTAGTTTAATCTGTAAAGGCTGTGTTGGATGCGAGATCCTAATTTAGCGAGCAAGTGGGTGGGTTCTGATGATGTATGAATTCATTATAACCATCTCGATATGGACTCGTGAATTTTCTTCGCGGACCAACTTTCTTATTGCTACAACAGAAGCAAAACACAAATTTAAACAATAGAACACATTCATAGAAAGAACAATTGCAATAGCCAGTGGTCATATTCAAAGCCTTCAAAGCCTAGTTGTAGGTGTACCAAAGTCACCGTGACCACTGAACGTCACAAAAAAAAAGCAAACGATGTGTGTTAAATAAACTAATCCTTTCTGTAATTCACGACTTTTGGCAACTCCAACAACCATTTATATTTAGACTACGGTGTAGCCTTGAGGCAAAGGATATTTAAGGTAACAAGTTGTTCATGATCACAAGTAGGTACCTATATAGTGGTCACTTGTAAGTTTTTTTTGGTACACAATCGTATATCGTCTTAATTACTCTGGTACCGACACTCAAGGTGTAAAACGAGATGACTCTGTAATGGCAGTTTTAACATAAATTAAACCAGACCCAATTTCGGAGATAATAAATCCTTGCAAATCGCCTTTTAATTACCAATGCAAGTTGAATCTTACAGACAATAAATAGGGATAGTGTTGACTGTACAATGGCCAGCAACTGCGGCGATTCTAAGTATTAACTTTGTTGGGAAAAGACAATTTTATAAAAAGGAGCTATTTTTAGAACTGGTGAGTTAGTGGGTGTAATTTTCTATTGAGCGCAGTAATGTACGGCACGAGCAGAATATTTTACACAAATTCACATTCTTTTTCTGTCCAAGCTTCCGTCCAGCTTTTATTTGACAGAACTTTTTCAATGACCATGAAGTTTGCGATCTGTAGGCACATAAAAACGTAAAAAAAGAAGAACCTCCTTCCTCAAAGCGAGACAAAATGACACAGAAATATACATAACTAGAAAAGCGGATATATTGATACTCACACCACTCACAGCAATATTTTGGCTAATTTTGAGTTGGGCGGATTAGGCAAAGTCCTGCAGAAAAAAGCGACTCGTTATGACACAACCAGAATTAAAAAAAAATCAACGAAAATTCAACCTGTCGATTAGCAAGTGGATTAGGTAATTTTAGCTACACATAATCGCATAATTGGCAATTTCGGATCAGACACGTGCACTTCAATGAATCATTACCTTAAAAAACTCTAATTAAAAAATTATAAAATGGCCCCATTAAAATTTTCATTAGTGATGTGCCATGATGTAGTGTGAGGCTGCTGAATGCAGTTTTACTGTTATAAATTATGTTATGCATAACCATATGTATGTTTCGTTACAGTTATGAGGTAATGTCCTAACATATAACTTGTTCTCTTGCTTTTTTTTTAAATCCATAGAATAGTATACTATTATACAAGTTTTATAAGACGTCAAATTGGCGCATGAGTTGTCGTCGCTGGCGCTCCTCGTGCCCCAAATGAACGAATACGCCAATATGTCTTATAAAACAAATGTAATATACTATTTTTTCTACTTTGCATCATTAATTTTATAAAAATTTAGAAGTATATTAGGTAAAATTCCAATCTAGAGTATTTATGGGTGCAACCGTTGGTAACACTGTCATCTGTCACTTAAATTCAAATATCAGTGAAAAAGTAATTATTGATAATTATTATATACCATCATATACTAGTAGTACGAAACCTAGGATGCAACACGCATGTTTAAATATGTATAAAAATATACATACTTCGCAGTTTGTGCGATTCTAAAAAATCAGTTTGTGCTTACTTTTGTGGTTATGTGTATTTTCGTTTGACATGCATTTGATATCAATGTCACCAATCTTAGAAAAAAGTTACTAAAAACGGTGTTACAATTTGCTAATTGTAACACCGAAAACAATATTACAATGTGTGCATTGTGAATGCAAAGTAGAAAAACTATTTTTTTCTACTTTGCGTTATTAATTTTATAAAAATTTAGAAGTATATTAGGTAAAATTCCAATCTAGAGTATTTATGGGTGCAACCGTTGGTAACACTGTCATCTGTCACTTAAATTCAAATATCTGTGAAAAAGTAATTATTGATAATTATTATATACCATCATATACTAGTAGTACGAAACCTAGGATGCAACACGCATGTTTAAATATGTATAAAAACATACATACTTCGCAGTTTGTGCGATTCTAAAAAATCAGTTTGTGCTTACTTTTGTGGTTATGTGTATTTTCGTTTGACATGCATTTGATATCAATGTCACCAATCTTAGAAAAAAGTTACTAAAAACGGTGTTACAATTTGCTAATTGTAACACCGAAAACAGTGTTACAATGTGTGCATTATGAATGCAAAGTAGAAAAACTATCTTTTCTACTTTGCGTCATTAATTTTATAAAAATTTAGAAGTATATTAGGTAAAATTCCAATCTAGAGTATTTATGGGTGCAACCGTTGGTAACACTGTCATCTGTCACTTAAATTCAAAGATCTGTGAAAAAGTAATTATTGATAATTATTATATACCATCATATACTAGTAGTACGAAACCTAGGATGCAACACGCATGTTTAAATATGTATAAAAATATACATACTTCGCAGTTTGTGCGATTCTAAAAAATCAGTTTGTGCTTACTTTTGTGGTTATGTGTATTTTCGTTTGACATGCATTTGATATCAATGTCACCAATCTTAGAAAAAAGTTACTAAAAACGGTGTTACAATTTGCTAATTGTAACACCGAAAACAATATTACAATGTGTGCATTGTGAATGCAAAGTAGAAAAACTATTTTTTTCTACTTTGCGTTATTAATTTTATAAAAATTTAGAAGTATATTAGGTAAAATTCCAATCTAGAGTATTTATGGGTGCAACCGTTGGTAACACTGTCATCTGTCACTTAAATTCAAATATCTGTGAACAAGTATTATTGATAATTATTATATACCATCATATACTAGTAGTACGAAACCTAGGATGCAACACGCATGTTTAAACATGTATAAAAATATACATACTTCGCAGTTTGTGCGATTCTAAAAAATCAGTTTGTGCTTACTTTTGTGGTTATGTGTATTTTCGTTTGACATGCATTTGATATCAATGTCACCAATCTTAGAAAAAAGTTACTAAAAACGGTGTTACAATTTGCTAATTGTAACACCGAAAACAATGTTACAATGTGTGCATTGTGAATGCAAAGTAGAAAAATTACTTTTATACATCTCTCTACGCACAAGGTGTGTTTTCAAATATTTTGGCGCATTGCCAATTTATGACCGTACCACCACTTTAACAAAAAATAAATCGAATAAATACCGAATAAAATTACATTCAGCCAACAAAGAAAAGTACACTATTTGGTTTGTTTGCCGACAAACGTAACTTTTAGGAAAATAAACAAAAGATGACGGTTGAAATAATGACGGTTTTAAGGTTATGTTTCGACGAACGCTTATGATTAATTAGTGTTTGATTGGGATTCGGTCATTATATGCATGAAAGTTAGAAATTTTAGCACCTCAAGCGGTGATTGGTATTAATAAATATGCGCATGCTTTAAGCCCAATGAAACCTGTGAGTCCATCACCGTTACTTGCCAATTATTACAGGTACATATTAGTATTGTGTTAGTTGAATTTTCATTTGTCATGTGTTTATTTATAATTTCGATTTTTGTTTTACTTACAAATGGCGATTTTGGATATGACATACTTCAGTCTTGCCTCGACACGAACGTAATGTTAGAGCACTAAAGCATAAATTATCTGTCTAATTTTCGTATGTTTTGTTGCGGAAAAAGCACCCTAGCACTTACAATTCTTGATAAACTATCTGCACAAGACACACACACATGTACACACCATATTCTAATCCCCGCTAAATCTGCCGATTGAACTTCCTTTGCAAGTTTAGAATCATCTGGAATATACGCGGACACGACACTATCAAAGACCTACTCGCTAATATTCACACCGTTACAAGTACGAATAGGAGCCTAGGATAATTATATCAAACTGGGTCTTGGATTGTACCAGCTGCTGTCTTGTGTGCCTAGGATTTTTTGCTACACTCTGTTGGTAGCAATTGGTAGCAATATTTGCCGCAGCGATTCTAAAAAATATGAACTGCCGTAGATGAAAAAACCCTGCTTAAAATTTGTTATCGGTACAAAATTCAATTATTAATTCAATAATAACGTTTGATGTCTGATTAATAGCCAGTTTCAGAAAGGACGAATAATTTATTTAACAGATTTTGATTTCTATTCGCCTTAACGGGCAAACGTAAAGGGCGCTAACATCGGCGCATGAATCGGGATAAAATTTAAATTAACTATAATATGACTTTAATGACTCTGACGAGTATTTACAAGTATTTTCGGAACCTTCCCCTGTCTAAACCAAATCTGATGGAAAGCTGTACTTTTCAGGATTAATTAGCCAATCTTTCAGTTAACTAAAACAGTATAGTATAGTTTTTTATTTCATCAACTCTGGTTGCTAGAGACAAGATACAAAATCGTGACATTTCACACATTTCTCGTGATCGCAAACTTTGAAAAATTCCCCTGTCTAAACCAAATCTGGTGGAAGACTGTAATTTTCAGGATTAATTAACCAATCTTTCAGTTAACTAAAACAGTATAGTATAGTTTTTTATTCCATCAAGTCTGGTTGCTAGAGACAAAATCGTGACATTTCACACATTTCTCGTGATCGCGAACTTTGAAAAATTCCCCTGTCTAAACCAAATCTGATAGGAGGCTGTACTTTTCAGGATTAATTAACCAATCTTTCAGTTAACTAAAACAGTATAGTATAGTTTTTTATTCCATCAAGTCTGGTTGCTAGAGACAAAATCGTGACATTTCACACATTTCTCGTGATCGCGAACTTTGAAAAATTCCCCTGTCTAAACCAAATCTGATAGGAGGCTGTACTTTTCAGGATTAATTAACCAATCTTTCTGTTAACTAAAACAGTATAGTATAGTTTTTTATTCCATCAAGTCTGGTTGCTAGAGACAAAATCGTGACATTTCACACATTTCTCGTGATCGCGAACTTTGAAAAATTCCCCTGTCTAAACCAAATCTGATAGGAGGCTGTACTTTTCAGGATTAATTAACCAATCTTTCTGTTAACTAAAACAGTATAGTATAGTTTTTTATTCCATCAAGTCTGGTTTGCTAGAGACAAAATACAAAATCGTGACATTTCCCTCGTTTCTCGTCATTGCGAACTTTAAAAAATTCCCCTGTCTAAACCAAATCTGATGGAAGGCTGTACTTTTCAGGATTAATTAACCAATCTTTCAGTTAACTAAAACAGTATAGTATGGTTTTTTATTCCATCAAGTCTGGTTGCTAGAGACAAAATACAAAATCGTGACATTTCCCTCGTTTCTCGTAATTGCGAACTTTGAGAAATTCCCCTGTCTAAACCAAATCTGATGGAAGGCTGTACTTTTCAGCATTAATTAACCAATCTTTCAGTTAACTAAAACAGTATAGTATAGTTTTGTATTCCATCAAGTCTGGTTGCTAGAGACAAAATACAAAATCGTCACATTTCACACATTTCTCGTGATCGCGAACTTTGAAAAATTTCCCTGTCTAAACCAAATCTGATGGAAGGCTGTACTTTTCAGGATTAATTAACCAATCTTTTACTTAACTAAAACAGTATAGTATAGTTTTTTATTCCATCAAGTCTGGTTGCTAGAGACAAAATACAAAATCGTGATTTCACTCGCTTCTCGTAATCGCGAACTTTGAAAAAATTCCCCTGTCTAAACCAAATCTGATGAAAGGCTGTACTTTTCAGGATTAATTAACCAATCTTTCTGTTAACTAAAACAGTATAGTATAGTTTTTTATTCCATCAAGTCTGGTTGCTAGAGACAAAATCGTGACATTTCACACATTACTCGTGATCGCGAACTTTGAAAAATTCCCCTGTCTAAACCAAATCTGATGGAAGGCTGTACTTTTCAGGATTAATTAACCAATCTTTCAGTTAACTAAAACAGTATAGTATAGTTTTTTATTCCATCAAGTCCGGTTGCTAGAGACAAAATCGTGACATTTCACATATTTCTCGTGATCGCGAACTTTGAAAAATTCCCCTGTCTAAACCAAATCTGGTGGAAGGCTGTACTTTTCAGGATTAATTAACCAAACTTTCAGTTAACTAAAACAGTATAATATAGGTTTTTATTCCATCAACTCTGGTTGCTAGAGCCAAAATTCAAAATCGTGACATTTCCCTCGTTTCTCGTCATTGCGAACTTTAAAAAATTCCCCTGTCTAAACCAAATCTGATGGAAGGCTGTACTTTTCAGGATTAATTAACCAATCTTTCAGTTAACTAAAACAGTATAGTATGGTTTTTTATTCCATCAAGTCTGGTTGCTAGAGACAAAATACAAAATCGTGACATTTCCCTCGTTTCTCGTAATTGCGAACTTTGAGAAATTCCCCTGTCTAAACCAAATCTGATGGAAGGCTGTACTTTTCAGCATTAATTAACCAATCTTTCAGTTAACTAAAACAGTATAGTATAGTTTTGTATTCCATCAAGTCTGGTTGCTAGAGACAAAATACAAAATCGTCACATTTCACACATTTCTCGTGATCGCGAACTTTGAAAAATTTCCCTGTCTAAACCAAATCTGATGGAAGGCTGTACTTTTCAGGATTAATTAACCAATCTTTTACTTAACTAAAACAGTATAGTATAGTTTTTTATTCCATCAAGTCTGGTTGCTAGAGACAAAATACAAAATCGTGACATTTCACAGATTTCTCGTGATCGCGAACTTTGAGAAATTCTTCTGTCTAAACCAAATCTGATGGAAGCTGTACTTTTTAGTTAATATTTTCACCACCAGAGTTGTTTATATAGGGAAAAGGTGTATTTTAGAAAGTAAGAGAGAAAGAAAACATTATTTTGTGCAGAAGTAATTTATTATGTTATATTATTATAATGTTTAAGGCTTGGTCTTAGTGTAACACCTGATGTAATAATATTTTGTCAAGCTGCAATTGTACAAAAGTAAAATGAGAATGACTAGAATGTAACATAGTAAACATATAGTGTCGAAACGGAGAATTTATTTGAGATTCAGTCTTGTCAAATATTCTTTTCTATTATGATAACAATTTTTATATCACAAGACAGTTAAGGTTCTCGTCCATTGATCTCCAGCGGAAACTCTACAAATATTGTCGATATAAATGATGAAAAAATGAACCCTTTGTACAATTGCAATGTCATATGATATTCAGAACCCAGGTTTAGGCCCAAGTTGAGCACCTTTCTTGCCTAATGTACCCGTAGATACGAGAGCTATACGTAATACAAAAATTTCTTTGTCAATTTTTTTTTGGTAGGTGCACATCGCGGGCTGCCTGGTCAAATTGAAAATAACAGATAAAAAGTAACTACAGACGTTACAGATACATTACAATATACGAATGGAAAGGTAGGTTGTTCACTTGTTTTAAATGGAACACACATCTGGCGTAAAGTTTTAACTATTTCACTGGATAACGTAAAAATGACGAAAAAACATTTAAAACTTTAAACCACATACGTTACTCTAAATGTACAACGACACAAAGGTCCTTCTGACGTAGATAAATAAATAAGTCGTTTTTTTTTTCAATATTCAGAGTGACAATAAGTATGTCGTTACAAAAAAATTATTACATACTTCAGAATTTTCACACCGAACTGAACACTTCATTCTTCATACGATTTTTTTTTCTTGTTTTTGTAATAACTGTAATATATACACATTCAATAGTTTGTTTATTTATATACCTTAGTAAACAATCATTCATACGCATTGTTAATATTTAAGTTCTTCATTTTATACATTACTATCTGTTTACAGCTATAGTAATAAAAACCGACGAAGGAAAGAATACACGGAAATAATTTAACGTTATTATTTAGTTTTTATACATAATACACGTCAATTAAGTACAAATGTATAACTTGGGGGCTGACGGATGCCTTAACTTTTTCTACCTGTCAATAGCAAAATATAATATTACACTGTCACTTCGTCACTTCTCTAAAGCGACAATATTGACAAGTAGAAAGAAGTAATGTACAGAGATAAGCTAATTTTTTTTGCCGTGAGCGATATTGAATAGCAAAAAATCATTGTAATGATGTTCGTTGCTGAAAAAAACACTGATACTGGATAGAAATGATCTAGAACATTGCACAGTATGTTACAATATATAATATATATGTAATATATATGTTATATATAAATAAACGTTCTTTTCTTCATCTTGTTTAATATAGATATCGTCTTATCACATGGTTTACTAAATGTTCGCGACTACTGGTCGTCTTTCAGTCCCACAGCTGTAGTCCTTTTTTTTGTTTCATTTTTAATATTTATCACAAACTTATCCAAGCGTCGAATTCTTGAGATTCCTTCAACCACTCTGAGACACCTCCGGATATATCATTCACATTCACATATTAATGTTGAAGTATTTAACAGGATCATTTGGAACAAGGAAGAAAATAAAAAATAAAATATTATATTTCGTAATGAATGAGTATACAAAATTAAGTACCTAAATAATATCAGTTTTTAAAATTAATCCGCGTTATAAAATTTACTATAAATTACCACCTATAGATGGTGTAGAGTTTAAAGTTTAAATCAACTCTACGCACGTTTAGTTTGTCCACCTACCGCCAGAGGGCAAATTGGTGTCTCAATTTTTCGATTGTGGCTTATTATAGTAAATCCTAACGAATACTGTCCCTTCTCGCAAGATTACCCATCTCCCCTAGATTCAAGAGATAAAAAAAAAGCCTAAACTAAAATCAACATCTTTCGGTATGGTCAGAAACGGGTAAGAATCGAACAAACCGCGACAAAACAGGTAAGAAAATACGGTCGTGGTAAACCGTAACGCCATTCGTCATACTATAGGTTCCTCGCGCTTGAAATTGATGTTCTGGCTGGCGCAGAATTCGCTCGTCAACGGCAAACAGTTGAAGTACGAGCACACCTTGCAATCATAAACCGGTATGATGTAGAACAAGAGTACTAAACAAATGAAGAGGAACGCCGCTGATAATAGACACACCCAAATTAGGACCACCTTTTTCTGGCGGTCGTAAGGCCCGAAGGAAACAAAAGGCAGCAGAGCATAAGATAGTAAAAATCCGAAAACAAAACCAAATAGATGGGCGTAATTGTCGACCCATGGGAGCAGGCCTACAAGGAATAGGACAAAGGTAACGGATAATAATTTACACAGCGCTTGATTCGGATGTTTTAGCATCGGCCAGGCGTTCAATACTTCCACGATCAAGCAGGCCAGTAGTCCAAATTGGGAACCGGATGGTCCAACCTAAAAAATATAACATCTTTGAAGCTCTATGTTAACCTATGTCAAAGAAAATAAGCTCTTTGAAATTACACAAACTTTTTTTCTCTTTTTTCTTGAGAACCAAAAATAAAATAAACAAAACAACACATTTTGCTATGACATACAAAGGATTAACGTAGAAGTCTACCCCATGATATAGGACTCGGAGATGCAGCATAACGGCATTCGTTTTCCTGGGAAAAGTTGAAAATGTATTACCACCACGTTTTGACTAGTCTAAAAGAGAAGTGTTAGACAGTATTGGAAAGTTATTGACAAGTACCAACAAGTGCCAACAAGTACCCAATTTTAATTTTTAGCCTTGAATAAATATGTCAAACTTAGGCAATTTTTTGCACTTCTCGTAAGCCCGTATTTTTGTCTGATTTTGGTCTGGAGAAAAGTTGACCACTTTCCGGTATAGACACATTCATGGGCATTAATGTGACGTCCAACATATACCGTAAATATGTTTTGCAATGGTAGGAAATCGAATGCCGTACACCCATGTTTCATCATAAAACTCTACAAATATTGCTCTATAGGGTGGCGGTATCTCGCGGCGGTTCGGAGAACTGCGATTACCGACACTGCAGATTTTGATAAACGTCAGTGCCACTGACATAACATGACAATATAATGATTCATTATTTTGTTTGTAACTATTAAAACTCGGGATAACAATATTATGATCATATTTTGTAGTAATAAAAGTGAGAGGAATAATTGGTTGTAAAATCTGGACGTTAAATTGCGCGATCATGAGTGGCGCCACCTAGCGCCAGTAGATGCTTGAAAAATTAGAACTTTTGGTTCTAACCTTTATCTAGTGACATCAGCGCCAAACTAGCGGCCACCAGTAGGTACTAACTGAGGGTAGACATCCACGTTAACCTATGTTTAATAAAAAAAAGCTCTTTGAAATTACTATAACTATTACTTTGAAATTAGACAAACTCTATGTCTTTCTGCAAAATTTAGAGGTTAAAAGTTCACCGGTTTTTTTTTATTTAGTGGTTTTTTCTTTTTTCTTGAGAAACAAAAATAAAATAAAACAACACATTTTGCTATGACATACAAAAGATTAAAAAATATACCTACATATTATTCAATTTGATCACTAACTAGAAGAAATATACTTACATCTGCTCGATAAGGTACAAAAATAGCACTTGCTAAATTCCCCGCCACTCCTGAACCAACATAAATAATCCCAATTCGTAAACCGCCTGTCAGCTTTTCCACATCCCGCATCAAGAAATACTGAATCAGCACCGTTATTATCAATTGCAGGACGCCCGCGTGTAGAAACAACGACGTCCACAGCCGATAGAATTGATCAGGTGTGTCCGGCATAAAGAACGGAATCATTCCGCAGACGTCGTTCAAACATGAAACCTGAAATTTTTTTTTGAGTAGATCAATAGGAATAACAAGTATCGACAATTATTGTTCAATCTCAATCTATGGTGAACTGTTAAACATTCTGAAGCTAGTAGAGCACCGTGACATATGCAACCAGTTATACCCAATTTATAGTTTATAATTGACCAGTGTATATTTGGTTGCATATACAACTGTGCTCTTCTTAGTTTGAAACATCTATACCTGTGAGCAGAGTGAAGCTTCCTCATGAAAAGTTCCACGGACAAAATCGCAATACTCCTTTGTGGTAATTCTGCACTGCCCGTGGATGCCTATACAACACGGATGTCCGATGACTTCGCAAACCATGTGCTCTGCGATCGCCTTGTCCTTAGCAATTCCGCGGTTCTTCTGCGTTGACGACCTCGAGTTGGTTTTCTTCCGGCATATCGGCCACTTTGTGATGTCGTCGGGCCACTCGTACGGATGAACGCTAGCTGGGGCATCGCAAAACCTAATAAAACGTACAAACCATAAGATTTGCATTTATGTTGAAGTTATGATAAGTCTTACTTCGGGTCCAAGCCGCAAACAGAGCCTGATATCCTGCCACCGGGCCCGGATTCCCCTGCTGACCATTTCTTCCATGTGGAGATCGTTTTCTAAGGAGAGAAGAGAGGTTGATTTGGTATTTTTAGATTTGGTGGAATAACAATTAGCCGTCGTGCAAAGGGGAGAAAATATACAATAATATATAACAAAAACATCATGCAGGTATAGATGTTTCAAACCAAGAAGAGCACAGTTGTGTATGCAACCAAATATACGGGTATAATTGGTTGCATATGTCACTGTACTCTATTTAGTTTAAAACTATGTACTCTAATAGTTTTCCAGTTATGACTTAAGTCACAGGAAGATTTGTTTTTGCACACAAAACGCTTACCAACAAATTGTTCAAGAAATATCTACTGTTTAACTTAGAACCCTACCCCGTGATATAGGACTCGGATACACAGTATAATTGGTTGTAAAATCTGGACATTAAATTGCGCTAGGTGGCGCCCCCCATGACCGGATGGGGGGCGCCACCTAGCGCCGGTAGATGCTTGAAAAACTAGAACTTTTGGTTCTAACCTTATCTAGTGACATCAGCGCCCAACTAGCGGCCACCAGTAGGTACTAACTGAGGGTAGACTTTCACGTTAATTATTGTATTATAAATTGTTGATGTAAATTGTGTGTTAATTCACGATTTATCAAAAAAAAGTTACTTCAAATGTGTAAAGTTTGTATGCATTTTCACAGAAAAAGAAGAAATAAATATAATACTATTTAATCATTTATGATCTAACAATAAATTAAAATAAATAACTTGCTAATAACACATATTATAAAACATGCTTAAAAACAAAAAATGCATGCTTTTTAACATAAACAAAAAAAAAATAGGTGATTTGCATTGTCTGTGATGGTCTAATTGACATACCGTTGGTCTCAACCCACGGACCAGTTGATTGGGCGAATACGACAGCTAATGGTAAAATGAATTTAGTTAGTAGTGAACGTTAACAATTTCCAGTTAAAATATAAAAGCAACATACCGAGCAGTCTGCCTGAGATGACTGAACGCACCCAGAATCGTCATTTCTAATGCAGCACGCCGTTTCCCGCTCCTTCGCTCTGCGTTTCTCAATTTCCTGAAGGATCTTATTGTCGACTCGCATACAAGGTGCAAACTTTGCCCCCAAATGAATCAAATCTGCCGCCCTCGGTCCTAACCTGTTATATTTTTCATGATTAGTTTGGAAAAAGCACCACCTGGAGACTATACAACCCAAATAACATGAGCTTTATTCCGTTCGCCTGAACAAGCGAACGTAGATGGCGCTCACACATGGTTGCATACTCCAGATGCAGACGTAGAGTAGTTTCAAACTAAGAAGAGCACAGTTGCATATGCAACCAATCATACCCAGTGTATGGTTTATAAATTGCCTGTGTATATTTGGTTGCATATACAACTGTGCTCTTCTTAGTTTGAAACATCTATATTTATGGACGGACGTCCGTGAGTTATACAAACCAAAAATTTGCGGGTTCCATGTAGTCAACTTGTTGTAATGATAAACTTGTCACTAATACTTGACTGGATTTGGCATGCTGGTCTAAACCAAATGGACCATAACCGTAACAAATTAAAGAGATGAAGAGTACAAGAATTTGAACTGTGGTCACCCAATAGGTGAACATTGGTCTGTAGTCTTCCATATCGTCAAGTTGTTCTCTGATTGCATCATCTTGTGTAATCGATCGTCTTGTCGATCGACTGGAAGAAAATAAAATACTATTGGCAGTATTTCTGAATGTGTACGTTTATGATATTTATCTAAAATACCAAATTAAGCTATATAAAGAAAAATCGTGTATGAAAAGTAAAACGATAAACAATTAAACAATTGTGCAATCTTTAGGCGATAACTATAGTACAAACCAGGAAAGCTGCAAATGACTCATCGCTTACAAGGTTACGCAGAAATCGCTTAGTCATTTGCAGCTCTCCTGCTTTTTACTATAATTACATTTCTAAGTTTATGTTGGTAATAGGTCTAAAAACTCAAAACAGCACCTGACATACGATCGTTTGTGATACCAACATATATAAATTGAAAGAAAAGATTGTTGGGCTAATTTCTATAAGTCGAAACGGTGAGATAATCTGCGAAATTCCGGGAGAGAAAGTTTCTTTTCCGTTTTAAAAGATAGAGAGGAGCCCGATCAATATTTAGAGCCGTTTGGGCAGAGGATTTAAAATTCTCTTAGAGGCGTTCAAATATTCAAAACCACTTAACCCCGGTCTTTGTATTAGGGTCAGTTTTATTTCGAAACTTTTCATCAGGACACAACCGCCATCTCTACCATTTAATTTGTCCTTGACAGACATCTGTCCCAACCCGTTCTAACTTATTAATTATTTATCGATAAGAATAGAAAAATGCGGCTATATTTAGATTGGTAATTATGTATCTATTATTAACCGCTTTTATTCCTTTTAAAATAATGTCAGTTGATAGAACGGCGAATTACCCACTTTCGCCATTATTATTAATCTTCAATTTGGGAAGCAATAACCGATTACAAAAATTGTTGAATATTTTGATGTTCAAAGTTATAATGTTTGAAACACTTACCCAAACATTCTTCCAACCCAACCCATTCCATATTGCCTCCTATCAGAATTATCCAGTACTCTATCCAATAGTCTAGTGAATATCCTATTGCGTCCAATGTCCTGTCTTGTTTCGTCTGTACCGGGCACTGGATGCGCAGATCGTCTCCATCCCGTTGTTCTTGGGTGGTGGTACGTGGGTGGCGGTGATTCCAATGGCTTCAAAGCATCCGCCTCGTCTATCCTATCGATCACATCTCCGTCAAAAGCCGGGGAAAGAGAACGTTTCGGCCTTTCGAAGAAACTTGCCTCTTGCTCTGGAACAGGCTCCGATGGGACATCTGGTGGATAACTTCGCGATAGCTGGTCTGTTTGAGATCTTGCGCGCGGCTGATGCCTTGTCAATGTCTGCAAAGAATACTAGTTTAACCACTAAACGTGTATACAAATTTACAGAGCAATAGGATGAGTGGTTCAGGTGATTTATGCACGTATAGAAGCAGTTTGACAGAATCCACAGCCGTTGCGAACTGATAGATTTTGACAAACGTCAATTGACGTTCGGATGGGGTCCAGGATGGTTGTGGCTTCACGAAATTGAATAATAGTAAAAGTCATATAGTTGACCATTAGTTAATTTAAACTTTATCCCAACTCATGAAGAAGACAGAATATAACCGTACGATATATTTGTACTTATTTTTTTGCTTCCAACTCGAAAACACTGAAAGTATTCCCTGATTATTTCGAGAATTTTACATCTCCATCGTTCTAAGTATATAAAGAGATCTTTCGCAGCGTGATATCCGTCAGTCACGACAGAAAAGGGTAAGGGCAAACGAAATTAGCATAAACCAGTGTCTCAAAGGTAAATCCCAGCGCCAGAGGAATATGTGAAACAATGTGTGCCCTAATCCTGGCCCTGTCCACTGACCCCACCCTCATTTTAAATTTACCAAGCTTAGGCTGTCTAAAGAGATTTTGCCCGGAGCAGATTTAACTTTATACTGAATTAAATAGACCGAAAATTCGAATGCCGCAAAGCAGTTGTCATATGGAGTGAATTTGCGCACGCATGCATTGTCTGGGTACAATACCATCCCAAGTTTTTGGTGATTAGACCAGCGTTTCCCAACCTTTTTCAAGGGCGGACCCCTAGCCCATACCATGGTCCGCGGACCCGCAAAAAACGTTTATTTCCGCCCTCGAAAAAAGCTGGGAAAGGCTGATTTAATGATATAAACGAGTTTGAACATTCGTAGGTGTTAAATTTGTCGAAGAAGTTGATTGGTGTTTGTCCAAAAGGTTGCTTCAGTCTCTTGAGGAAATTTCTTCCGGTGTATAACCCTTTGGACATTCATTGGTGCAGTATTTGCTTTAAAAAAATGCCCGTTAAGTTTGATTGCTGTTTGTGCAAATCAATTTAGTGACAGAAAAACAAACTAAAACAAGCCAGTTAACAGTTTCGGAAAAGCGGATGTTTCATAGTCGCGTGCATCTGTGTCAAACACAAACCGGAAATTGAACCAGTTCAGCAACTATATGTATGCGTAGTGAATAGGAGTGCATTATAACTGGAGAACAACAGAATTCTGTAATTTATGTGCGATGGTGGTGAATGATAGCAGGTCTAGCGCGTTTCAGCGTTTCTCTCTAATAAACGAAAAAAGGCCAGCATACTAGTAGCTCACAATTTGATATTGTATTACATATCAATTTTTACTGTAAAGTTTATAATAATTATTAATAATACTGAACATTCCCAGGCAGTTTTGGCCCAATATGACTGTAATATGTATTACTTTTCTCATAGAGCATACGGGTTGGGCAGAAAATGCGAAAAATAGATTCTCTCGGGTTTTCGCGTTTTACTCGCGAACCGTCCATCTTAGAACAACGAGGTTATCAGAAATGAATTCCTGGGACAATTTCCCTTCCAATACCGTTGGGATCATCTATATCGCGCCATTAGTTTGGACACAGTTTGCTCCGAAAGTAGAAAGTGCAGTAAAATAGCTATTTTGGTACATTTCTCCAACTTTTGAACGGCATAACTTCTGAACCGTTCGCGGTAGAAAAATTTAAATAGCACTACTGAAATCAGCGTGAAAAGCTGCATTAGGGACCATCATCTTCATTAAATTGGAAGTGGTTGAGTTTTGTCGACTAGCCAAAATTTAGTTAAAAATCGCAATTTTGAAACTAAAATTTTAAGTTTGCCCACTTATCTCGAAAACTAGGGCTCGAGTTGACATGAAACCTTCGCTATCTTACTAAAACGGCCGCGCTGATTACAAATTTGTACAAAACAAGTCTCTATCTCTAATAGTTTCCGAGTAATGTTAAAATTTCGATTTCATTTATAAGCAAAAAATAAGCGAATTCAGAGCTGTAGAGACATAAAGGTACAACCTAGGCATATGAAATCATATATTATTTTGATGTACTCGTCGAGATCTATCTTTTGGTGGCGAGTTCACGCCTCTACGAAAAACAGTTCAAAAGTTCGATTTTTTTCTACCCCAAAGGTCTAAATTTTTTTCGAAAAAAAAAATGGATTTTTTTTTTTTCTTGCGAGATAGAGCATTCTAATGTAGTCATGCTTATAGATTGGACTGCGCTGATTTCAAAAATGGTATTACTTTTCTCATAGAGCCTACGGATTGGGCAGAAAATGCGAAAAATGGATTCTCGAGGTTTTTCGCGTTTTACTCGCGAACCGTCCATCTTAGAGCAACGAGGTTATCAGAAATGAATTCCTGGGACAATTTCCCTTCCAATACCGTTGGAATCATCTATATCGCGCCATTAGTTTGGACACAGTTTGCACTGAAAGTAGAAAATGCAGTAAAATAGCTATTCTGGTACATTCCTCCAACTTTTGAACCGTTCGAGATAGAGAAAATTCAATAGCACCACTGGAATCAGCGTGAAAAACGCAATAAAATATTTAATTTAGTATACTGTTGCGATAAACTGTTACGTAGGACTATTGCCAATAACCGGGATCAGTATAGATTCGGTTATTTTTGTGTTAATTCAGTGTACATCGAAAACATTCAAGCCCAATAACTAATGGCAACCGCAATAAAATAACGTGTACGCGTCCATGTTAAAACGGGCTAATGTACATATCTGCAGCACGGTATTTCATGTTATTCGGACGTTGCAAATTAAATCGTATCCATTTATGCCGTTTTAAATATTTCCCAGAGTGCGTGGGCCTGCATGCACCCGCTATGCGAACGACTAATCGATCGAGAACCGGCCGTTTTCCAACCGAAAAATCTACCGCACTGCACACCTGCGGATATTTGTTTTCACATTGTATAAATGTTTCAAACTAAGTAGAGTACAGTTGTATATGCAACCGATTATACGCGTATAACTGGTTGCATATGTCACAGTGCTCTTCAAAACTCTTAGTTATCTCTTATAACTCTTATGTTAATCTTTCCCCAAATAGCGTTGGAATTCGTAAGATGGACTTACCGTAACTACGTAGGCCAAACCGTCCCATGTCATCCGTGCGACGGAATCCTTTCGCCGAACTTTAGTTCCCGGTCTTTCAAGTCTTTCAGAGGCCGTATCAGGGACATCGCTCGGTCCTGGAAGGACGTCTGGTCTGTCACTCCTCTGTAACTGACCTAACTGCTGCTGGACGACTCCAGGTTCTCTAGATGTCGACCTGTATGTCCCTTCGTGATGTGGTTGGTAGGATTCTTTCAATGGTCCGTAAGTCCTGAAATAAAAACGACCAACGTGAAAATTTAATAGATCATCACAATCGAACTGTGAGTCATACGCAGAACTCTGGAATAATGCCGACTCGTATTAGCGTAGCCGTCAATTTATACATTCAAATCTTATTTTTCGTGTATTACCATTTCGTCGGTAAAAGCATTGAGAAGTTGAAAGCTCATTCCTAAGAATCACGCCCTTCCAACCTTCACGAACGGTGAAGGAAAGAAGGTAAAGAACAAGGGTTCCGCTTGAACGGAGAAAAACGGGAGAGAATTGAACGCGCTCTCGGTTGAAGAAAAAACAACGGAAAATAAATTTTAAATGCCCCTTAAAAGCTACTCCGTGTGTCCGCGCGTCAAAGGTCGTCCGAAGACCAGAATATGAAACTGCTCGCCGAAAATTCTCGTTAATTGTCACTTTGGTTGCGCTACTCATTCATTTATAGAAAAATTATGGTGATGTACAAGCTGCCACTGTTCATATGATAAAAATCAATCTATTCCAATAACATCTAGGCCAGTGTTTCCCAACGAGGGGCGTACGCCCCACTGGGGGGCAATATGATTGTTGAGGGGGGCAATTGGAATATAGAAAAATTTTGAAAAAAAAAACCTACCTTAAAGTCTCTTTGTACCGTTCATACTGCAACCATTAATCATATCCTTGAGGCTAATTATTAAATATCCCTACACAATTCTAAATCTGAAAAAAAAACACACAATAGGGAAAAATTTTATTAAGCCATCAATATTTGTAAAAACGTTTTTAGAAAAATATGTCAAAGATGTGATAGCTATGCCACATCATGAACATTTTGTTGAAGGTATGTTATTCTGTAAATTAGAAAGCATCACAACCTCCGGAGATATTCTTCATAAGCAAAAAAATTACTTCAATGTCTTTAATATTCCAATACAGAACATAACATCCTGTACTGCAGACTGTGCTCCTAACATGATGGACAAGAAAAGCGGCTGTTTAAATATAAGAATCCAGAAATGCTTCTTGTGCATTGTCTAATATAGCTCCATAGGGAAAACTTGGTAACAAAAAATGTTTGTCCAGTTCTCAATGAAGATTAAATTCGGTTATAAAATATGTCAATTGTATCAAAGCTAATGCCGAATGTGACATTTCAAGTTAATTTGTGAAGTACAAAATAATTCATACTTTTTATAACTAAATTTAATACTTCATTGAACAAATATTTTTGGCTACCAAGTTTTCCCTGTGGATTACACAATGCACAAGAAGCATTTCTGGATTTTCATCTTTAAACAGCTACTTTTCTTGCCCATCATGTTAGGAGCACGATTGGCAGCACAAGATGTTATGTTTTGTATTGGAATATTATCGACATAATTAATAACATAGTTTTTTTAGCTTAGAAAAAATATCTCTGGAGGTCGTGGTGCTTTCTTATGATTTACAGAATAACATTTCCTCAAAAAAATGTTCCTTATTAATGTACCTTACATAAGTTATCAACAAGACCTCAGTGCCTCTCACTCTTGCTCATTTTAACCATTCTTTTTCTTACAGTGTTGTTACTAAGGAGCACAGCTATCACATCTTTGTCATCTTTTTCTAAAACCGTTTTTACAAATTTTGATATTGACAGTTTAATTAAATGTTCCCCTATTTTGTGTTTTTTCCAGATTTAGCAATGAGCACGAATATTTGATAACCAGACTCAAGGGTACGATTAGCACTTGCAGTGACAATTTCAGTTTTAGAGTAAATGTTTAACTATGTGTTGTTATAATAAAATATGGCAGATTTGTGTTGTATTAGCTTTTAAGTCAATGTTTATTTCTATTTTGTTATAATAGAATATGTAGCAAATTTTGTTTCTGCTAAAATGCTTAGTATTTATTTCAATAATCAAATAAATTATTGTTTTATGTTATTATTTTTATACCCCCAATGGCGCAAGTTTTTCATTACGTCACAGAGAGGAAATTAGTCAAAGTTTGTTGGGCAGAATGTGTACCAATGACGAAATGAGAAACGTACACCGTTCCGAGTAAGGTTCATTTCCAACTCTGTTATAGGTATAAAAAGAGACAATATGAAGTGGGGCATGAGATTTTTAGACCAGCTTCGGTGGGGCATAGCTCAAAAAAGGTTGGGATACACTGATCTAGGCCATTTGTAGTATCGAACGTTTCTACACGAAAGAATTGAAAACAGCTCGAAATACTTGTACGGAAAGTTGGAAGTGTACTTCAAATACGAAATACGGCGAATTCTCGTACAGCCAACCGAACCGTTCTAGGTTTTAGCCAAATCGGCGCGGACGCAGTTTCAAGTTGAACGACTTCTGAAACAGCGAAATGAAATCGATGGCCTGAGTTGCGAGCGGGGATTTCCTTTAATCCTCTCATAGGAGTTTCCGTAACACTTCTTAAGGCACTGTTTTGTCTTCCTGTCTTGCAAAATTTATTGGTTCTCTCCGGTTCAGTTTGTAGTTTAAGCTATTTCATAATGAATTTTATACTATGTACAAATGATCGAAAAATCACTTACCTAGAAGCCAATCTTTTCCTCCTATCCAACCACCGCTGCCTGTGTTCATTTTCGTTTTCCTCATCTACACCAAAGAAACTTGCGGTTTCTTTCTTGATATACTGCTTTATCATGTCCCTCCTGGACACGGATCTGGCTAGTCTTGGTCTTTCATCCCTCCTCTCGCTCTGGCTATAGTTTACCCTGGCCGGTTGTTCAGTTCTGTACCGGTCTGATGCCGATGGAGCAGGCAGGGAAACCGTCCTCAATATTGGAGGCGCTTTCTGCGCAACAGACGCCTGTTGAGGCGATCCACTCTGACTTGGTTCATTTTGCGTTTGCGACTCGTTTTGGTCAGTATTGGGTGTGGGTGATTTCGCTAGTTGCGATGGCGATGCTTGAGCTTGAGTGACTTGTTGCTGAGCTTGCTGCTGTTGTTGCTGCTGCGTTTGTTGCTGTGATGGAGATGTCCTCCTGAAATGAATAGAGGATTATTAGTTTTTTTCTTATAACCCTTAAACCTCTAAAGTTTAGCACAAGGGAACATTTCTAAGTTCATTCTCAATGTGTATGGTTTTAATCCCATGTTACTAAGAGTTGGCTGGCATACTGCTGCGCGTTGCCAACTTTGTTAATGTTTACTGGTTTATCCTAAATTTCGTGATATAAAGTCGACTAAGATGCAGGTAGCAGAATTCCAGCTATGTATCCCGCTAGATAACGAGAAACGACGAAGTGAAACGTACCTACACGGCGAACACATAATGAAATTTGCAGTTTGCCGCAAGGTAAGGTATGTTCACGCACGTCTACCAACTTAGTTAATGGACAAGTTTCAGACAAAACTCGACACTGTGATGTAGTTTTACAGGGGGGGCAAGTTTGCCTGGAAGTTTCACCGTAATTAAAGCACTTTATGAAAGCAGCAGGGTAGTAATATGGCGCGACCTGTTTCTTTTTATTGTACACTCGCCATGACACAAAATTCTATTAAATCAAACTAAAATCTTTGGAAACTTTTCTGTTGGGGATGCTTTTAAGTACTTACAAGATATTCTCCTCGTAAAATATCCTATAAAATTGAATTATTGTGTCAACGAAATATATACAAAGTCTGCTTTTGTGAGACGCATAGGAAACACACCATTAAGAACCGTATTTCCGGCAGTCTGTATAAATGAGACGTTTTGAAAATTATCCTTTACGGTCTTATAATAGCAGTTACACGTTCCGGAATAGAGAGAGTCCTACTTCAATTATGTGCAGCAATTAAGGGAACGATAGTCGTGGGACGTATGTCCCGAGAAGGGACTGCGCTCGGCGAGCCCCAGGGGGCGTCCCATTGCCTCCCCCAGTTTATCCCGCATAAAGACACCGACAATTATGACGGAAATTTCACAGGAAATGCTTCCGCTACGGCGGAGGGGCCTCCCTTCCTGACCCTTGTCAACCAAAGCCGGCAAATGCACGTTCACGTCCACTTTCTATACCGCGATGACATGCTCAGCGAAACGGACAACCCCTGCTCCTGACAGATGATATTTTCTTTTTCCCTACCGTACGGTTCGATATAAAAAACATAATGTTGTCAATCTTATATATTTTGACGTTTCATTAACAGTGAACAATACTCTCTTGTCCAAACTGTCGAGGACATATGTTTAGTGATGAAGAAGTTTCATCATTTGAATGTTCAACAAACTAAAAGAGTAAAAGCCAAATATTATCAATCCTAATTAAATTGAGAAACGCTATCTTCGAGGACAAGACGAAAAAAGAGAACTTTATTTCCCGTTCTGTACAAAAGGACGCCGTATTTTAATCAAACGGGTACAATGTCGGCACGAGAGGTTGCTCATGTTTAATCAAGTCGGTGGGCATGCCAGATCACGTACTCGGTTGCCGATGGCGACATCTAGTGCCGTCGCAAAAAATAACATCAGCCCGGGGAATTTGAACCCATTTCGCGGAGTAAACAGCAGCGGCTAAGTCGGTTAAATTACCGGTCGGGCCGATGCGGTAGCGCGCAAAGAATGAAACTTGAAAGGCCACCGAATGGAGGGTAAATGACGCCCGCGAGGATTCGACGAATCTGACGTAGATCCTCGTAATGGAGCCGGAAATCCGGTATGAAAATATTCCTAAGCACCTTAACGCCACGGCCACACTAGGCTCTTTTATTAGCAGCTAGTTACTGTAGTTACTGTACTGATATTTTGTGGTCACATTACGCTGTTTACCACCGCTGGTGGCTACTACCAGCAAGCCTCGCTTTCATCCGGCGACTAATCATTATATGATCAGTACAGTTGTGTCTCTTAAAGATATATTGGGAGAATATTACCTCGCATAATATTTATAAAACATATTTCAAAAATGCATAATTACCTGAGTTAACATTCATGCTGGTTGCTGTAAAAGTTAAACAAGCGTTGGTGGGCTGGCTGCTGTTAAACTCACTCGCCAACTGGTAAAACAGCGCTGCTGAGTGGTCACATTATGCTGTTGGCGGCCAGTAGCAAATAGCACGCTAGTAAAACTCAATTTCAAAGTATAAAAATGTTCGTACCGAATAATTACCAAGAGCCGTTGTAAAAAAACAATATCCCTTGTGTTTGTGTTACGACGTCGCTTTGTATTTTGGTTCTGTGTTTATTGACGAGAAGAGCTTTACTAGAATTAATTCAGCAGACCGTGGTAGAGCCCGACGCAGACGTTATTGATCGGCCATAATTCGACTTTGAATTGACGACGATAGGATTATACAGTCGCGATTGTACGAGACCACAAAGTTTTACGTTTCCACTATTTGATTTATACACGAAAATCCTAGTCAAGGTACAAAGCTTTTACGAGAAAATCATAAAATCTAAATTATTGATGAAACATGACGGCGTAAAATCCGGAATAAATGATAGAGCAATTCTATTTCGGTCGCAATTTCCCAGTATCTACTTTTTTACGTGCGCAAAGTGGGTAAAACAAATAAATTTTTGCAACTAGTGCAACTGCAACGAATCAGATTTTGTGCAGTTTGCCGATGCATGTCCTGAAAACGCAGCCAGTTTCATTTTGAAATTTTATTACAGAAGCCAGTAGCCTAGGTTGATACAACAATTGGCTTGTTCTTTTTTAAACAAACCCGACTGTATTTGCACGTTCAACTTTTTCATGTTCTGTTAGTTTGGTATCACTGATATGGTACAGTGGCAAAATATCCAAACTATTTTTATTCGGGTCGAGATTACGGCGGCCCAAATTAAAGCCGACTTGTTGTAAACAATTATGACGTTAATGCATTAGAAGTTCGACCGTTAATGCGCACCGATGACACCGTACTTTAACTAATAATAATCATATTGAGCAAGCTGTCGGCCGCCATTATTTTGCGGTACCTGCCAGTGTTGCCACGAGCGACGCGTCCAAAACGCTGCTGGCGTACAATAACCAGCTTGGGTCACAGTCCAATGATTCTGAACGCGCCAACAAGCGACCCCATTAAACGGGCCAATGCCATAATTGTAAATTGGATTAATGCCGTTCATACTGGCGAACTGTGAGCGCATCTATTGCACAGTGGAATTAGCAAATCCCCTATCTCATACGATAGATTCATACTACTAGTTTAATTAGTACCGATTTTACCAATTTGCAGGGAAGAACTAACTAAACCAAGACTTTGTCCTCATCATTTGCAAACGACGAGAATAAAGAACAAATAAAAATCAAGCAATTCATCAAGATTACCAAAATGTTCAATTGTTGCCTCGCTTCTCGACTTCAAACTTCGGTGTGAGTATCAGCGCAGATACTTTTTACATTTTACCGGCACCTCCACCATTGTTGCATACGATTCGTATAAATTCCACAGTTGATTGTTACGGTTATCGTTTGCACTATGGAATTAGCAAATCCCCTATCTCACCTCCTAGTTTAAGTAGTACCGATTTTACCAATTTGCAGGGAAGAACTAACTAAACCAGGACTCTGTCCTCATCATTTGCAAACGACGAGAATAAAGAACAAATAAAAATCAAGCAATTCATCAAGATTACCAAAATGTTCAATTGTTGCCTCGCTTCTCGACTTCATACTTCGGTGTGAGTATCAGCGCAGATACTTTTTACATTTTACCGGCACCTCCACCATTGTTGCATACGATTCGTATAAATTCCACAGTTGATTGTTACGGTTATCGTTTGCACTATGGAATTAGCAAATCCCCTATCTCCCCTCCTAGTTTAATTAGTACCGATTTTACCAATTTGCAGGGAAGAACTAACTAAACCAAGATTCTGTCCTCATCATTTGCAAACGACGAGAATAAAGAACAAATAAAAATCAAGCAATTCATCAAGATTACCAAAATGTTCAATTGTTGCCTCGCTTCTCGACTTCAAACTTCGGTGTGAGTATCAGCGCAGATACTTTTTACATTTTACCGGCACCTCCACCATTGTTGCATACGATTCGTATAAATTCCACAGTTGATTGTTACGGTTATCGTTTGCACTATGGAATTAGCAAATCCCCTATCTCACCTCCTAGTTTAAGTAGTACCGATTTTACCAATTTGCAGGGAAGAACTAACTAAACCAGGACTCTGTCCTCATCATTTGCAAACGACGAGAATAAAGAACAAATAAAAATCAAGCAATTCATCAAGATTACCAAAATGTTCAATTGTTGCCTCGCTTCTCGACTTCATACTTCGGTGTGAGTATCAGCGCAGATACTTTTTACATTTTACCGGCACCTCCACCATTGTTGCATACGATTCGTATAAATTCCACAGTTGATTGTTACGGTTATCGTTTGCACTATGGAATTAGCAAATCCCCTATCTCCCCTCCTAGTTTAATTAGTACCGATTTTACCAATTTGCAGGGAAGAACTAACTAAACCAAGATTCTGTCCTCATCATTTGCAAACGACGAGAATAAAGAACAAATAAAAATCAAGCAATTCATCAAGATTACCAAAATGTTCAATTAGTCGAAAATAAACGACCGAATTCCTAGATCAGCGCGAAAAACTTATTCACAAGAGCACCAAGAAGTCGTAGAAGTTTCCCAACTTCTTAACTTACCGCAGTATTTACCGCCAAGTTTTCCTATTTCACCCCAGAGACATCTATTTTACTTCGCGGGAGCTTATTGTGGTGTCGATAAATTCCTAGTAATTCGACCGTTTCCCAAGCAAGCTAGACGAGGACGGCGACAAACGAGAGAAAAAGAAAAGGGTGACATAAATCGAGCTCAATTTTTAAAACGCATTTCAATAAATCAAACCGCTTTGGATACTGCCAACCTGTCGCGACGTGCACAAGACGTTTTGTCAGTATGAGAATTGAACAGTTTTCCGCGTGCCAAGGCCGTCCCTGAAATCGTACGTGGTCCTGCCGCCAGAGGGACAGCCGAAGGACACTCAATAAAAATTATTTATCGCTTGAACGCCGCTGGTACGTGTAAAAGTATGATATAAATTGTCAGGGAATAGTTTCACAAAAACTGTATAATGCTCATCAAAAAAACATAAAACAACCAAAAGAATAACAGAAGCAGGGAGGCTTATTTAAATTGTATAAGTCCCCGGACGCCGGGGCAATGTAAAAAGGTCCCCCTACCGTGAAAAGAAGCGAAAATAAAACGCGAATTCGCCGTGAAAAATTCAGCGGGTTCTCATAGAATACAGTATAAACGGCGGGTCGCCAATTCCGAAAACTAAAGCGGGGAATAACTCTCGCGCAGTTGTCGCTCTAAACTTTCGTAATTACGTTCGAAATAAAGCTTTCTTCGTTCGTTTTACATCGCGAGGGACCCCGGGGCCCCACCTACCGAATTAATTCTGCAGCATTAAGAGCGTCGCCGGACTTTTCGATTCCCGCTTGTTGCCGTTATATGCCGATATATATAAAGGTGGCTCCACACGCAACGGAAAACCCGAAGGCATGCCTCGAGGCGCAAGACCTCAAGGAAAACCTCTATGTGTGTATGGAGAATTTTGTAGAGGTATTCCTGCGGATCTGACGCCTGGAAGCCGGAAATCTCAATACAAAAACTCATTTGGCTTGCCTCTTGGACTGTGTGGAGGGATGTGAGGTAGGCCTCGAGGCCTTTTATTACTTTCTATATAGCTAAAATAAATCAACAACAGCAAGAGCATCATTTGTTGACGCCATTGCGCGAGCACAAACTGGAATGCCTTAAGGCTGGCGGCCTTCGAATATACCGTAGTGTGTGGAGACCCCCATATTTTTAGGTTTACCTCGAGGCCTGGCGCCTCAAGGCATGCCTACGGATTTTCCGTTGCGTGTGGAGCCACCTTAAAAGGAGATAACTGTCCATACATTTGGAGGGAGCTTCGCTTTTTTATTAGTTGGAGCACGAATACTGTTCGCACTTCCCATTTGCGCTTCCTCAATATTGGATTGGATGGTACGGAGAAGTAGAAAAAGGTAAATGTCAACGACGGTTTTATTTATAAGAGTCGGAAGGTGAAAACGTGCAAACATTTCGAAAACTGCCTCTCCTGGGTTGGAAGCGGTATTTACGGAATATTTTATTTAACAAGAACTAGCACTGAATGTTCTACAATGCATACTGATGAAAACTTCAATTTGGCTACCATTTTTTTATCTACAGACCTTCAAAGTTAGCAAACGGATACAAATCCTATTAAATCCAAGCATATCGACGTTGTCGGCTGAGAAAAGTTGGTGCGGTATGAAAAGGAGCCGGCAAATAACATCCCCTATTATTAAAATAATTCGTTTTTCGGTAGGGACGGCAGCAAACGGCGCTGGATATTTCTGTCGACATCAATAACTTTGTATGTATTCGGGGGATGCTGTGCTATACATTCTTTTTACCCGAAACTTTATCAATAAAAGAGAAATCGGAGGCCGACGCGTCCTTTAAAAAGGAAATGTTTTATGTTCGCCGTTCCCTCGCACTGGTTTTACTCTTGCCCGGAGGGGAAACACCAATCCTTCAAACTTTATAATTTGATATATGTTCCGATAATTTCGAATCCGATTTCACGATTTCAGTTGTTGCCTCGCTTCTAGACTTCAAACTTCAGTGTGAGTATCAGCGCAGATACTTTTTACATTTTACCGGCACCTCCACCATTGTTGCATACGATTCGTATAAATTCCACAGTTGATTGTTACGGTTATCGTTTGCGAGGTTTGCTGTTCACCATAAAAACGTTTTGCAGTTTCAAACTCAAATAGCTACACGATCAGACTATATGTATATGTATATAGCCAGGTAGGTACATATCTAAGAAAATCGTAACAGAGAGGTCTAATTTCCCTTTGGCTGCGCAGTGTTTGCAGCCAACCGGCAGCTGTTCAAATATTCTAAGTTTTGCAATAAACTCGTAACGCGAGTCGCTTCAGCAGACGTAAAACGGCACAGTATACAACAAAACGTTACATCAAGTTTGTTATACAGAAACATAGTTATGTACGAGTGTAAATAAGGAATCCCTGACCACAATGTATGTGTTAAATAGTGAACTATGGTGTATCCATTTATTTAAAAAATATACAGTGTCGGCCAGTTCCAGCCGCCGCATCAGTTTTGTGGGAGTGCGAGAGAGAACGTTTGAAACACATCCCCACCAATTCAGGCACCGCGCTAGCACGGCTTCGTGGTTGGTTCATGTCGCTTGGTGGGGGCATGCAATGACCGACTTTATATTGCTTTCTTGCTCTCTCGTATGGGATATACGGCGTCTGAAACTGGCCGACACTGTATATGCTTTCCAAGGTTTGGAAGCCTTCAAACTATATTACATGTTGAGCACCATATGGCTAAGAGCAAACACAAATAATAAAAATGGCTCGACCCGCTTGGGTTTCTACTTTATTAAAGTATTTAATACATTATATACTGCACCATATGCTCCCTTATTACATTTCCAGCCAGATGTCTGAGACCTTGTTTTTTTTTGCTGACCATTTTACTTTTTTGTGCGTTGTCGCAATTTTATTATCAATTTAGTAAGCTACAAGCTTAGACAGTTTATTATCCATCGTGCGTCTCCCATTATTCGTGCGACAAGTTAAATTTATTTGTCAAACATTTACCAAAGATCCTAAAACAAACTACCCCTTGCTGCTATCTATTATCACAATGCCGTTTGCCAAATTTTAATGAAACACCCATTGCAAACAAACAAACAAATACCCCACTCTTCATCATTTATTGTGAAGGGACGTAGCACTCCAAAGGGGGATGCTGACGCTCTCAACTCGCCGTTTTCGGTCTGTTGACGTTTCGTGAGCGATTCTCTCGACTATCAGTCATTGCAGTGGAGGACCGGCAGCAATAAATCAAAGGAGGGGAAGTGGAACGTCAGATCGCGGAGGGTCTTTTATTTACCGTCGACATTAAAAACTGATTAAATTTAAGACAAATATTTATCGACAGTTGGCGTTAATAAATGATTGGCTGCGGCGGAACGGCACCTTCGCCACTAACGTACCGATAGAGGGCGCTACAGCAGCGATTAATAATGGCCATAATCTAAAACGGAACGTAATTTATTAAGCCACCGGATGTGTCAATCGCCCGTTTGACGCACCCCCCGCGTTGACTCAAAATGCAAGAATATGATTTTCTTGATGTTCCAACTATTACGTTTTCTTGTTTTAAGTATGAAGGAACTGCTTGAAAGGAATTACGACTGTTTTGAGCGATATGTACATATACTTTTCGGCCAAGAAACTGTTTGTTCGTTGAAGCATGTGTATTTTTCACCCAACAAAATGTTTTTGTTGGTGTAAAACGAACGTCTTACTCTTTTTATATGTAGAAGAATAACATTTTCTTCGTCTAAGCAAAATATACTTTATTTATTTTAAAATGTTTCTTGATATCCAAGAGTTCTCTCTGTGTAAAAGCCTAATAAACGTGCGTATTGGCTTCATGTTAATTTCCAAAGTAAATACAGTATGTATGTTGTAAGTATGTAATAGTTGGGTACGGTTTATTCCGCTGCACCTAGGCCACCAGTCTCGGCACTTTGCGCTTACCCATTTCATACTGTCTGATAACGACAACCAGAGGTGCAGAGGTGTTCAACTGGTTGCCGGCACCCACGGTTTTACGCCTCTTGCGAAAGGCGATGGGACGAGGATCTTCGGCTGATGGCTGGATTTGAACCCAAGACTTCCTAGCAGGAGAGCAGCGCTCTACCGATAGAGCCACTCGCCCCACCGTAAATACAGTATTTTAACTGAAGTTTTCTTTTCAAAACATTATTTGTTGTTGAATTCATCAAAGCTCAGTCAGACGTTAGTTTTATCAAACTGGAAACCTTTTCTGGAACAAGTGAACTTCTCAAGCGTGAAAAAATCGACAAGGTATATATTTTTAACACCGGGTGCGAAAGTGCGAGTGGGATTGAAGATATTCGGCAGTAAAAAGCTCGGGATGGCGTAAAATTCGGGAGAAGGGCTCCTTATGCATGAGATCATCGAGCGTGACGCAGAAATATCGCTGTGAGCCAGGACGTTTTCATCTTTCGTCGCTTCCTCGATCCGGCAACACATCACGCGGACTTTATTCAAATGTGAAAATCCCGTGAATAATGTCGCGGACCGCATCCGGAATTCGACCCACTTCCGGCCGAATCCGACAGAGACGGTTAATCGAGCAAATTTATTAAGCTATTCCTTAAGGATAATCCGTATTTTGAACGATACTAAATACTAATAAAATATCAACATAATTATTAAACCACCAAACCAACTCAAAAAAAAAATAATCAAAAGTACTAACGGTTGGAAATTTTCCGAGCGTGTGTAATAATACAGAATCCGTTGGATTCATCGTAGCTGAAAGTTAACGTTTCAGCGATCGAGTTGAAAAATCCGTGGTCCTGAGGGAACTAAACAGGTGGAAATGCATTCCTGACGGCCGAGTTCTAAATGAACGACGCAGAATACAGATTTCAGTTGCGTCGTGTCCTTGTTATCGATTTCCTCCAGTATTGCAGACGTCGACTTCGGGTCGTTTCCAGCGTTCCCGTGAGAAGTCGAACACGTTCGCTAAAGACCTCACAAGCCCTACATTCGTATGGCACGCACGTAAAGGAAAACACCCCACTTGCCATAAATTAAGGTAACATTTGATTAATTTTAACCCACCCCAAGTAATCCCCAAACTACCGAACGGTTTAGCAAAAAAATTGATTTAATTACCAGCGAGTCATCTAAAACAGCTCATGGTGTCCTCAAATCAAATTGCAAATAACGCTATCTGCCGACATGGTAGAAAATCGGGGATAACAAATTCGGAATCTACATGAAATTCTGCATCTAGTAATGATATGAATACAACACTACCCCTTACAACCCCTCTTACATAACTAAAGCGGTAAATTGGTGTGCGGCTTATCAAGTGTGTTATATAAATGTTTATAACAATTGCAAAAGTTAATGCATAACTTTGATTAATACGTCAAATTGTAGGTAATTAATAGAGGTAACTACGCTGAAAAGGTCGGAGTTTTGCCCACTCAATAACACCCCTTAAATGATAATAATGTTGACCAACCCCATAACAAGGGATACGACGGCAGACAGATAAAATAATTAATAACTTTTATAAATAGTCTTGCATAATTTTTATTTATACGCAAATTATAGGTAATTAATAGAGGTAGCTACCCTCGAAAGTTCGAAGTTATGCTCACTCGATAACACACCTTAAATGATCATAATGTGGACCTACCGTATAACAAAGAAGCCACCGCCACACTGATAAAAACATTAATAACTTCTATAAATGTTCTTGCATAACTTTGAGTCATACGTCAAATTGTAGGTAATTAATAGGGCTAGCCATCCTGGTATACTCAGAGTTATGTTCACACCCTTTAAATGACCCTGATGTCCACCTAATATGCCATATGCAATGGGCCGGTCGGGAGACGATCATAAAAGATATCCATAACTTTTTTTGTTCGAATTTCTTGATGAAACATATGTCAATCGATAGAGCTATTCAAGTAGTATACCCCAGAGTCTTGCCCACAAAAAGTATTGAACGGTTTAGCAAAAAAAAAGATTTAATTACCAGCTAAACTGATTTCGATATGTTCAAAATAACTGATAACAATTATACTTTTTTAGATTACATCATACAGTACTCGTAAAACGATAAAATTGATAATAAACATTGCAAGACTCCAATGTAAATAATCTAAATGCAATCAAATTAATATTATGCGATTGTTATGCATTATGATTCACAATAAGCACATTACTCAATTTTAAAATTTTATTGATTAGATAAAAAAAAACTGCGGTTACTCTGCTAAAATTCATCTAGTTGATACTGTAAATTATAAAATAATATAATTTAAAGTACAAAAAGATTATAATTATAGCGTTGAATAATTCAAAAATCGAAGATAAGTAACCTAACAATAAATATAAACCTAATAATTTGTAATAAACCAGATAAATGATTTACAAAGCAGAGAATAAGCAATTAACGAAATAAATAATACAAATTTAAAGTGATCTAAACATAGAATGTTCACACATTTAATATTCCCTTTCACCTTTGGAATTTTATTGAAAAATGATCTATCTATTATTACCGGAAATTGAATCTGTACCTTTCTGCGAATTTTTTGATTAAATTGACAGTTCAATTTCCTACCAACTCGTAACTCACATTACAAAGACCCCGAATTCTTTCAATTTATTTCCTTTCAACACGCAAGAGATTACACAGCCATATGTATGTAATTTCCAACACAAACATAATATCCACGAGGTTGCTACGTAAGAAAACATTCAATTCTATTTGTTTTGTATTTAGAAGTATGTACCTACTTTAAGGTCACTTTAATAATAATTTTCCCGACCGCAGCCTTTTTCAAACAATTGAAAAAACAAGTGAGATTGGCTGGTGGTAAACAAGTGACTAACAGGTGACCGCCAGTTCACATAACCTCAATCTTAAACGTCAAAACACTTGTATCAAAAGGATTAATTTATTATTTGAAAATGAAATGAAAACTTACAGCTCGTCGAGTTCCATAGCATTCGAGATATAACTTGGACAAATTCACATAATTGTTAGGCAACATCACAAAAAAAAACGACCGCACAACAATTATTAGTACAACTCCATCGGCACGTATAGGAATCGGTCTGTCAACTCAAGGCGGTTTATTTTTGTCTGCTATCTCGCTTTAAAAAGCGAGGCAGGTATACATCTATCTGGAACACTCATGGTAGGACAATATGGTATGAAAAGATATGCTAGACATTCCTTTACAAGCAGATATAAGAGAGATTTCACAACTTACGTAATTATACCGACATATGCAGGTTTATTTATTGTTATGGTTATTTATTGCCTAAAATCCATGTAAATCCTAAAACAGAAATTATAAACTTTGGTGTAGGGCATAACCAGGAAACTATTTATGTGGTAAATTTACATATCCAATTACATAAAAAGGATGTATCATAAACTTTGTTTCAGTAGCGGTGGCAGCCGCTCATTTGTTGACTCCACGAATTTGTTTTAATCCCAAAGGACCCCAGAATAATATATAACTAGTGAGGGCAAAAACTTTGACCCAATTCGCTATGTTTGAGGCCCCTTTTGGGCTTAAACCTGGCTTTCCACATCATAAAATTTGCGATACAGAAACTTTGTTCTTCTTTATTAATTTAGAGATGTTTTCCTACAGTCTACAAACAATCTCATTATCTAGATTCTAGAATATAGGGTACCTATTATTCCTAAAACATAATATTAGTAACCTCAATTTCAAACTTTAGGTAGAACATCAAAGAACATCAACATTTCTGCTCTGAATGTAGGCCATTGTGCAGTAGTAATGAACATACGACGTTAACCAAAACAAATGAAAGTGAGGCTGTCAAAATGACGCCCTATCGTGTTATGCCGACATTATTGCACTGGAAAAATCGTGAAACAGCTAGCGACACCTGACGTTAACAATGACAAATCGTCACAGACGAGTTTTTTCTGATTTTTGCATTTTTACAGTACCCAGTGATTGATAATCATAACTGTGGTGGACAACGATCTTTTTTTTTTCAGGGTTTGTTTGCACACGATTGGACAGCAGTGATAGAAATGCAGCGGCTTGACAGTAAGTGGGTAAACTCGTATTTTCAAATCATGTGATAAATAAATAACAAGCCAATGAAATAATAATGACCAAACGTTATCATTTCGATAGTGTTCTTTATTAGTACTTATCTGAAGTTGCCTGTAGGTATAAAGGTGGCTCCACACGCAACGGAAAACCTGAAGGCATGCCTCGAGGCGCAAGATCTCAAGGAAAACCTCTATGTGTGTATGGAGAATTTTGTAGAGGTATCCATGCGGATCTGACGCCTGGAGGCCGGAAATCCCAATACAAAATCTCTCCGGCTTGCCTCTGCTTATATGGAGGGTTGTGAGGTAGGCCTCGAGGCCTTTTATTACTTTCTATAGCTAAAATAAATCAACAACAGCAAGAGCATCATTTGTTGACGCCATTGCGCGAGCACAAACTGGAATGCCTTAAGGCTGGCCTTCGTATATACTGTAGTGTGTGGAGACCCCCATATTTTTAGGTTTTCCTCGAGGCCTAGTGCCTCAAGGCAGACCTTCGGATTTTCCGTTGCGTGTGGAGCCACCTTAAAACAGCAAAAAATGAAAGCTCCACCCACGCAGCAGCACGATACACATCAACAAAATATTCTCTGTGACGGAAAACTTTTATATATCGTATACTTAAAGCATACCCGTTGTTTGAAAACGCCAACTTGGAATTCAGTCGACGGTGGAGATTTACAGGATTGCTGAGACACACGATTCTCAACTCAGAACAATTGCAGTGCCAGGAAACTCGCAAAGCGCACTAATTAAAACTTTTATCTAACCATCTAACGAGTTGTCTTTCGATAGTCTCCTTTTAGTTTCGTGATCTGCACTTTTCAGAATAAAAATAGCAGCACCGACAAATTAAAAAGGCTTAACAGCTTTCCTTAGGGGCAAAATAGCCCTTTGTGTTGTGTTCAAAACGTTGCTGGTTGGTTAATTTCGGTATGATGAGCACCATCACAGCTAGTACAATGGCATCTGCTCGTGATTAAGTTTGCCTTAAGCCGGAGTTTGCTAATTGCATCTTGCAGATACTGCTTCAAACCAATGAACGTGTGTATTGCACCATTAATTCTGGTATAATAGTAGTTGACGAGGTATCTATTCATTACTGGTGGCGTGCAAACGCTCTGTCGTATGCATGGTTTCTACACGGATTAGTTGATGCACAAGTAATGTATATCCATCCATAAGGAGAAGAATTTGTATATTATAGACTGATACACACTATAGGTCAAGCAACAGTCACGCTCAGGGTACGGTCACGGTCCGCTCGCGAGCAAGAGTATTCACACTGCTACAGTCCAGGCGCAGTCAGTTTGAAGTGAATAGCGGCGTTCAGACCATGAGCCCACCACGAGCAACTCGCGACCCATTCACACTGACGCTCTGCTCGCGTTTCGGTCAAGGCACAAACACGCTCGCAGTCAAAGGCTCGATTGCTCGCGGTCAAGTTCTTGCCTGTGAGCGCGACGTGCTCGCAAGTGTGAATATTGCTTGAACGTGACTGTACCTTGACTGTGGCGTGATCGTACCCATAGGGTGTACCATGCTTAACTCATTTTATTAAATCGAATAACGGTCGTTTTTTTTGCACCGCGTTCATCAAAAAATTTAAAAGCGATTTAAAAGCCCTACAAGCGACCCTAAAGTATTCGGTCGTATGAAATTCCGGGAATTCCTGCAACATTCCAGTTTCACGGGCAGAAATTTAATTGAACGTTACTGAAACCTCAACAGCTGGCAGAATCCCGCACCCTGCTAGAAATACCTCCGTCGATTATATGCAGTACACTGTATGGATGACCCCGCAACTTTAAATTATTAAAACTAATAATGAAATTTGTCTGACGTTAGCAATTCCTATTTCTAAACGAATGCATGTTTGAACAGGAACATACATGGATTTTTGCATATCGCCATCGTTACGACAAAACTGAGCTCCTAAGTAAGTTTTACGCCGTTTGCATGTAAAATAAACATCAATATCACAAGATCGGCCGTGATAACCATATCAGGGCGCATTATCGACGATCCCATTCGAGAAACTTCCATAAAATATATTTTAAGAGTTAATATTACGTCTAAAATAAACGTTTGCTGTTTGCGTTGCGCCGTCCGTCGCGGACGCGTAAACAGATTTTTAAATTGCAAATACACGTCGACGGCTCTATTTTCAAATTTTTTTTTCAACTGAATATTAAAACGAAAAGTCTATAGATCGAGTGCTATGTAAACATCTGACGAGGAGGAATTTCAAGCGTCTTGAATAATGCATGCGCTGCCACAATTCCTCTGTCGGTAAAAACACGCTCTAATGATCTAAACTTTTTCAGCCTTTGTTCATGCTTATGTACCTGTCAGGACTATATACCTGTATAACTTAAGTAATAACAATAGTTATCATGAAGACTTAGATCCTCCACAATGCCCAGAAACTGACGCGGTCTACCCAATCGGCGGTCTACCCACACTAGTCTACCTATACTAATTGCGAACTTTCAAGTGTGGGGCGCGTTCAGCGGAATCGCCCATTTTCGCCGACATTTGCGATCGAGTAGCTGCAAAATTGGGCTTTTCGATATTATTTTTGACGCTCGAATTGCAAAAAGGACACAATTCCGCGTGGACTGCGCGATATTTTGTAAATTAAATGCGTCAATTTTGAAAAAGATCACGTTTTTGCACCTCTTCGGGTGAAGGCAAACCTCGAGAAAATGTCACGTGACGTCTAGAAATTCCGACAAGCGGATCGATGAACGTCAAAAATTTACATTTTTTATCCGTTCCTGCCGACCTTATTAAAGCCGATCGCTCTCATGTCTTACGATAAGATCCCTCTAAATACCCTTCGCAAAGAGTTTTGAGCAAAAAAACGGCCTTAAAAACAATTTTCGATCCAAAAAATCGATTTTTGTCGACCCGTGTTTTGCTGCTATTACCATAGTAACGTCAAACCCGAAACGCCCCCTGCCGGACATTCGTAACAACAGTAACAGATAGCAGATAACCTAAAATGTATCCTAAAATGTCCATATTGCGAATGTGGACAGGTGGGAAGCCTTAACCACATATTTATAGAATGCCCAATAACTAAAATCGAAAATTTTGACTTATACACAGAGCTAGTTTGGACTAATTCTCTGTTTACTATACTTAGAGAACGTAGCACGACAGATGAATTGGGTAGCGTCAAAAGGAGTCTATAGTTATAAACAATACCAAAAAGGGCAATTTCTGCAAGAGCATTTACAAAGCATGAAGAAAAGTTATGGAGTTGAGAATAGTACTCACCAAACTGTTAACGCTAAGGTGTTCTGTCCCCTCTTTGTGCAGCACTGATCACCACAAACAGTAATTTCGGTAGAACTGACACTACCCCTGGGCGGAGGGGTGGCACACACATGTCTTCCACCGGACTGCCCGACGTATTCGACACTAGAAGTAGACAGACCGTGTCTACACTGTCCCTTTCGGATATTTGGCGAGCTACCGTCCTTCGCGGTCGCGACATGGAAGCCTATACAATGTACATCTTTACTGCACTGGATGCCCTTCTCTTGTTGCTGCTGCTGGTACTGATGGTACGCATGATAGTTTTGGCACTGTAACTCCTGGCTGGTGGTCTGAAGGTCCTTCCCTTGACTAGTGACGGAGCTGCTCGAACTCGACCCAGGACTGGATTTCGTAAGGAAGTGATCCTGGAACTGGCAGCACTTTGCCCTCGTTGACGAGGATATGTA